>CM070729.1:10403253-10585480 GCA_036346275.1 Otatea glauca | reverse complement strand
AGACGCCGACCACCATAATGCTTTTCAGTCAGAACCGCCTGTGCTTCCGAGACTGACGATTGATGATCGCATCCACTTCTGCCGCACATTCCAGAGTATTTCTTCAGAGTCACGCTCTCCAGTGGCGATGGCAACGACATTCACCTACTGCCACAATACGCCAGCTGTCCCCACACGTTAAAGGAGTCCACACAATTGGCATGAAATTGGAACAGGGTAGACCCCACAAATCCCAGAGAACTAATGATGGTACATCCAGCTCACCCAATAAGCAACAGCTACGTCTTGTAACCCGGAATCCACCGGATGGCGGCCATGATTCTCGGCAGCGAGATTCTGATGAGCTCAACTGAGCGCCGCAAGCCTGCATAAAGCCGTCCTTCCTCAAATCCCAACTTCCGGAGCGCCTATACTCACATGCGGACCTAAACCAAATGAGGGGAAAAAAACTGCATGACTACCAAGGGGGAAGAGAGCAACATGCTGTGGGAGAAGACAACTACGAACACAGCAGCACAACGGAAGGGGGCAGCCATGGCCATCGTTCAGTTGCAAAGCTGCAAGCAAGAGCTTGATTGACACGCTGAGGGGCAGCCATGGCCGCCCGCAAATGCTTCAGCCGCGGTCGGTTTCTGCGTCGCGTCGACGCGACTGACCGGAGCATCGTATTCGAGTGAGCGAGAGCGAGGATTACCACGCTTCCCGCCGCCGAAGCCTCGGCTCCCACCACCTGGCGGCGCCGTCTCTCTGCGACGAGGAGGAGGCCGAGCGCTTCGCGCGGTGGAGTTGGAGGACACGAGGAGAGGCGCGGGCTGCGTGCCGTCGGTGGCGGAACTGAAGGAATCCAACGGGATAAGGTGCCGCCAGCGCTGACGCGGACGGATGGCGACGGAGCTGGGCGTGCTGCTCTTCAACTTGGGCCGAATAGCGTTACGTTACGCCGGTTGGCCCGAACGTGGCGCTGAGCTTGGAATACATAGACGATCCAGCCAGAATTGAAAACTAACCGCGTCAATGCTTCTCATCGCCAATTCTCGGAAGAAGTTGGGGCAGGGTTCACGAAACAGTTTCGCAGGCGGTTTTCACTGAGTCGGCGGTACCGATTTTGCAGAACCGCTCAAAACCGTGAAAATCGAACTTTGCAAATTTGAAAATTTTGAAATTTTGTCGACGAGATCGCGAAACTACAGTTTTTGGAGAAAACCGCTAAAACCGCCGAGGTTGGAAAATTGGGGAAAATCAAAAAATCGGAAAAATGCAAAAAAATATTGTAAAATTTGTAGAAATACAGGGAAGGTTAAAATTGAGTAAAATATAATAAATATATAAATAAGGTATGTAAAAACGTGAAAAATTCGAATGATCTCTCCTAAATTTGAAAAAATCGACATGGCCTTTGCTATATTTTAGAGAATTAGAAGTTGTAAGTTATGTATTTAGCAATAATATATCAATAAATAATCTTTCATTGCAATACAACAATCACATAAGTGCAAAACCAACATTTACATAACTACAAAGCAAAATCATTTGCAATTTCACTACCATTTACTTATCAACACCATTTACATTATAATGCATTTAAATTGAAGTTGTGGAGTAGGCATAAGTATAGCTTCACTCTTCCATTGTCGCAAAATGACATGTTCGACCTACATGAACGGAACATCCGATGATGTAAGGAATAGTGAAAATATAAGAATAAATTGAAAAATTGCAAACAAAAATTTAAAAATGTAAAAATTCCTAATTAATCTATAAAACACCTAAGAGAAATTTTTACAATTTTTCAAATCATTTATTTCTTCTAAAAATCTAAAATGTAAATTAATGAAAAGGAACAAATACATCACGATTTTTATAAATAGTAAAATGATTTATTATATTCTAAAATTTTACTGAAAATATAAATAGTTCCAAAGTATCATGTACTAAAATTTTCAAAAATATTAGACTTCATTTATTTCCCATATAAAATCAAAATGTAAGAGCATATACAATGATAATAGCACTTTTAGAATTTTTAAAAATACACATATCTGATCATCATCTCAAAATTTTACATAATCATTTTGATGACGTTATAACATCACAAAAAAGTTTAAGAAATATTAGACTTCATTGTTTGCCCTAGAAAATAAAAATCAAGAGTATATATTGTGACAAAGATTACACGCTGTAATTTTTAAAAATGTACATATTTGATAATAATCTGAAAATTTTAAAGAATCATTAGGATGACCTCAGGAACGCACAAACAAAATTTCAAAATTTTTGACACTTTTTCTAAATTTATTCAAATTTTTGAATTTACTGCTCATCCGCCGCTTCCAACGGTTTTATCATCGAACCGGCTTTCCAGACGTGCGGTTTTCGCGAAACCGAGCGGTTTTCGACAGTTTTTTGAACCCTGGTTGGGGGAACCGTTGGGCATCTAGGCCCTATTGCTCATTTTTTACAAAACTAGCTCTTAAAATGAATTTATAAAAATATCTCTCTTATAAAAGATGCGGCAGTGTGGGAGGACACGTTGCCGCACTCAAAACTACGGAGGATGCGCCCTCGCACTTGGCCTCCCGCTAGCGCAGCCGCCGCCTAATGTGCTCGCTGTCCCGTGCTCCCTAACGCACAAGGGATAGGTGTCGTGTTATGTGGTAGAGGAGCTATTTTTATAAATTCATTTACGGGCTAGTTTTGCAAAAAAACTACTGGACTAGATAATCAGTGTTAGAAATTGGAATGGGGTCGATCGTGATCTGTTGCAAGCCGTGACCTTGAAAAGAACTCAGTACGCTGCTAGAAAATGATAGACCTCATTGACACGTGCGTACATGTGAATCACAAACAGGAGCGGAGCCAAGATTTGGACATGGGGCCGAGTTGAAACGTTAAAATTTTGCATAGCGAATTACACTTACGGCACTAGTATAGTGCTCGCCTTCCCTTTCTTTTCCCAAATGTAATAAATGGTCTTTTCCTTTTCTAGAACGCTTATTTACTTTTCCTTAATTTCGTGATATTTGTTTTTTTCTTTGAGATGATGCGGAGGTGGGAGGAGATCTCACTGTGTCAAAGGGATGAGTTAGACACATTAAACAATGGCCATCTTGATATGGGTGAGTAAAGTCGAGAAAGATCCGAGAGGTCAATTTTGATGGAGGCAAGTTTCGGGACGCTTCGCTGGGTGCATGAAGGTTAGGCCATCTCTAGTAGGTGCATTATTTGGGGTGGACGTAGAAAAAATGCTTAGGTGCATTATAAAGGGTATAGATACTAATTGGCTTAATGTTTTCAAGGCCTTTCTTGCTGTGACTTGTGCGGTGAAAATGCTATGAAAATCAGGACTACAAGTTTTGAACAATCTCAAAAATTATGAGATGCAGGAATTTTGTTCTATATACGCAAAATTTCTAGACCAAACTCATAGTGCATATTAGTAGTTATTAATATATGCACCAAAACACAACATTATTAGTAACACTAGTAGTTGTTCGTATGCTGCAATCGTGGTCCTAAAAGAGTGATACATATAATCTAACGTGATCTAAATCGCATAATAAACATTAAAATTCTCATACACATATATCAAGCAAATACACATTTAGTTGATGATGTTTCTTATGAATACAAACAAAACATCCTAGTTAGTATACAATACATCTAGGACACAGAACATCTCTTCCTCCTCACTCTCTCTAGCGGTCTCCTCCTCTTCTTCACCGACGAGCAATGGAGTGGTTTTAGTTCTCACGAGGCCAACAATGCCACCCTAGCAGGGCGTGAGCTCAGTGCAAACCATCACCGGATTAGCTTCCTCGCATCTGTCACTATGAGAAGCTCCATTAGCAGCAGGAGCGGCCTCCACCCCGCAAGGCGCTACGTCATCGGCCTCACCCGAGGCCACCTACACTCAAGCTGCCACCACGGCAGTAACTCTCGATGCAGACCATCCCGGTGCCACCCCGTCGTACAAGCCTAGTGCACTTTTGCTACCTGTTGTAAATATGCGCAATATTTTTATTTCAGATTTTATATTGAGGCAAATATAACAAAAGACTAGAGATGCATAAAACAGCAGGTAACACATTGTACTTCATAATATGCTCAAGGATTGTATATTAACTGAATCGATCTATCACACGAACGACTTACAATTGGGTTTGTCAAGAATAGGAAACAAAGACAAATGCAGACGCGATCGTGGAAGTAGTCGACGCCGAGGAAGAAGCAGAGTGGTCACGCCGATGCGCCGCCTCAGAACCTTATTGCCGCCTCGTAGGTGAACTCTACGGCAATGGTTCGAGATACCGCCACCCTCCTTCACGGTGCACGCCGAGGAGGAAGGCCGTGAGGTTCAACAACTCAACACAATAGTACAAAGAATTCAGATATTAGGAGGAAGAATAGAGGAGGAATCCAGATCCCCATCCTCGACATCTCTAGAAGTTTTTATACACGCACACCAAGAATCGACAATATAATGACAAGAATGTGGCGAATACTAGTAATCGATCGCATAATGTCAATTAACTCACTAGTAATCGATCGCATAATGACACCGATTAAAACAGATGTTTAAATCGCATTTAAACAGATTGAATGGAGAGATAATTGCAAGGTTCAAGAAACAAAAGGTGAATTCAAAGTGCCGGAGATACACTACGACGCGCGCGTCGCAAGTCATAAGTCACGCGAATTTTCACTCAAAATACGCTGAATGCGCGTGAGTGTGTGTGTTTAGCCCATCATCCACCCTTTGCCATTCTCATGCCAAGTATAATTAATCAAGAGGTGGCAAGGACTCCACCTTTTAAACTATCTTTCCTCCACTTGGCTAGGTAATATGATACTAAACTATACATGCTTTGAAATTAAAGGAAATGGGCCACCCAATGAGCTAATTTCTAACACTACCTTCCTTTAATCCACCCCATGGTATGCTATGATGTCTTTTGTGAGAACCACAAATAGGTTTTGGCCCTAGAATGCAAGAAAGCAAGGCAAACATATGTAATCAAATTCATTCTACAAATGATCATTGAAATGTCACAGTGGAATAAGAACTAATCCCATAAAACTGGAAGAGCGCAAATCCTAACAAGAAGAATCGAAAGCCCTTCATATCATTCTCACAATACTACACCAAGAGAAGGCGTAAAATTATTCAACCACATGGAGCAAAGATACTAAATATGCATTCGACAAAATGTAAATTTCACAATAGAGGTTATCTAGGTTGGTTTTATGCCCAAGAATGAATTGTAAGCCATTAGCCCATTAACCACCGTAAAGAGAGTGAGTACCGTGTGTAAAATCTATATGATTCTGAACCTAGCTAACTTCTATCCTTTCACTGCCGATATGCGTATTAGTCACCAAATTTAGACCACTATGGTGAGAGGGAAATGATACCTATTCACTTTTCACTATTCTAGTACATAAAGTTGGCATATGTGACTATAAGCAAGTGGTCGCTCAAGTATTTGAAAGAAGTGAATTTGAATCTAAATTGGATCTTAAATATCATATACCATTCAGTTCCCCTCATACTCCCTTTCAGCTAACAACTAGGAAAGAAATGTTGCATTGTTGCACAAATTAGCACCTTCCAAGAATTTAGTATGACCATTCTCACAAGACACAATTGTTCAAGCAAAAAGATAAAAGACATTCGCAATTAGATTGATTGAATAAGCTAAGAATCCTTACCTTGTGACTTCTACATCCCACTCATTTGGAAATAAATTCTTGAACGCTGTAGTGTTCCGAAAAACCCATGTATATTGTTGTGCTACCACCTTTATTAAGAATAGGGTGAATTTATGAACATATACCATGAAAAGAACAACATTTTTTGAAACAATGAATAAATCCATTTTACACTCTCAACTATGAAAAGTCCAATAACGCTTCAAACTATAAAACTCAGTTATTTAACACCTAACTATAAAACTATAGTTGAGGGTGTTAAATAACCTGCTTTATAGTTGGGGGTTATTTGGTGTTTTTTCATAGTTCAGTATGAAATGGACTTATTCCTTGAAACAAAAAGGAACAACATCGCACACATGGTAGAAGAAGCAGTAAATATCAAGGACACCTCTCCGAATGATACAATACGATCTCCTTCCACAAGAAAAATTTGAAACCAATCATCTATTCACTATAAATAATCTTACAAACATCCATAGCTACACCTTACTAATACTTCACAATTTGCATACTTATTATGCACCAAATAGCCAATAGAATTTACTCATCCCTCAACTTTTATGAGACATTACAAAAGAATACCTTCTCAATTAGATGGTAACTGGTAGGAGGCAAAGGCTCCTTGTGCAATAACCCACAACCTTTCTTGTAACTAAGAGGGAACAAACACAAAATAGGGTGAGAATTCTATCCAAGATCTGATAATTCTAGACCTTTGGTTATCCTACATTTGATCCTATGAAAAAAGGTGAACATAGCAAGAAATGATAAGCATTCTTTTCTTGCTCCCTTATGTAGAAATCGTTTCTTGGTCCCGAACATACCAAGAAGGTGAACATAAATAGCCATTTTCTTTCACACATTAAGTAACCAACTAACTAAAAGATTAACACGGTAGAACAAACACTCCATGAGATAATTCAGTAAATATGAATAGATTGTAGAAAGCTTTTTTCCTAGTTTTCTTCGGTACAGAATCAACTACATAATCATAATCAAGTATATGATCCCAAAAGAAGGTGATACATAGATATAAGACGGATCTAAACCGCATAATAAATATCAATTTTCTTTCACACACATATCAAGCAAAACATATCTTTATATGATACTAAATAAATCGAATGGTCCATATCGAGTTTTCCAGAGCTTTACAACCATAGGTTAGAAATGCAATAGCATGATTTTGTGGCAAAGAAGATTGTATTTCAACAGCTTAACAATCTAATATAGTATAAAAGCATATACTTTGCACACGGTAACAAGAACTTATTTGATCAAGAATATCAAAGCATGCTTACTAAATTGATTACTTAAAATGAATAAATACATGCCACTTAAGGAATTGAGACTTAACCAAGTGTTATCTTTCAGAATTTAATGGGAATTTTCTTCAGTAAGTTTTATCTCTGAAAAAACATGATTATATCAGAAGTGCTTCACTACTCCCCCAGATGTGAAAAGCACAAATCCTTATTTTTGGAACTGTGGTAATAAGGCATTGTTATGAAATTTTGAAAATAGTAGTCACCAATTCATGATTCGCAAGATCCAAATGAAAAGAGAGAAAAGAAAAAGAAACATCCAAACTTTTCAAATTTCTCTTATTCATTTTTAAGAAGGCTCAGAATTGATATTCATTTGCAATACTGAAAAGGAATTTTGGCCACATTCATATCATTGGTTTCTATAAATTGTACTTCATTTTCAGTGGTTGTCGCTTCACAAATTCTCCGTATTCGCTCCTACAAAAAATGGGATATGGATAAACAAAATTAGAATTAAATTCAATAAATCTATGAATTTTATCACTCAAGGCTTTTATCATTAGACAAAGCAGAGTCAACAAATTATACAATCGCATCTAACATTTCACGTGATATTTATAGGATGATTTATTACAGATAACCTGATACAAGTGGATCTACAGAGGCCTGCTAAGTATTTACAGAGGATATGCATAACTAAAGGTTCATTGGTAGCATCCCGATCTTGGTGTTCGCTTGTTTAATTGCCTCATGCATAGCAAAAAGCTTCCTTGTTACGAAATGGCATATCATCACATAGTCCTTAGACAATTGGGACAGCAGATAGATAGGCAAAATAACATCAAGATGAGACCGGTTGTGGCACTTGTTTGCTAGTCAGTTCTGCAAACCATCAAAACATGTGTCCTTTATAGTTGTCATATTAGAACACTGATATTGTTCCAACAAAATATTGGGCCATAACGGAAAGTAAAACATATCATATATAATGAATAAAAACATGTACTATTGAAAGGTACATTCAAAATACACATAAGGAAACAAGAACTAACTAAAAGGCAAGGTTATCCCTTAATAGAGCAAATGAATTGTACCAATATTCTAATCTACTGCAGTGTTTGGCCATTCTTGTCGATTGAGAAACAAAACATTTTCCCCTGAATAGCACTGAGGGCAAGCACATCTTAATGACTTCCTCTAATAGTGATACCATCTAGTTGTTTGACGTGAGAAAATACTAGGACAAAAAGAGAACGCTACCGTTGTCCTCTTTGGAAAAGATTGCCTGCAACAACAAAAGAGGCAATGGTGTGATTATTTTAACCTAGAGAGATTTGATATCATGCATAAATCTCAAGAGGATGAACTAACGATCCATTGGGCATGAAATAGACATAACAATGTAATTTGTACATTAGAAAATACCTAGCATCGCTGCCATAATAAAGTTCTAGATCCCTACAAAAACTATGCAACAAACCACCAAATCGCTTCTCAATATTTGCCTATCTGATGAGCCAAGGTGTGCAGCACAATGCATTATTTTTTATGTCCTCTCTGCAGTTCTTGCAACCAAGAGGGAGGACAGAGTTCAATGTATTGTTCCTAAATATACATATTGCTACCAATCTGTAGTAATAAATTAAGAATAGCATTCCAGGAAAAACACTTAGTCTCTAAATTTACTTAATGACTAATTTATTCATTTACTGCTTGGTGGATAAAAATAGAGCTGGGTAAGACTGTTTACCGATACAACTAAATAATGTCAATGGTTCAATGCATACAACAAAGAGAAGTTCTAACCATTTTGGTAAAATTACCTCTAATTTAGCATAACGGCTAATTTATTCATTTAGTGCTTGTTAGACTAAAATAGAGCTAGGTTATTGCCGATACAACTAAATAATGACAATGGCTCAATGCATACAACAAAGAGAAGTTCCAACCATTTCGTAAAATTACCTAATCGAACTCATAGAAAACCATGATAGAGCCAAAGAAGCAACATCATGATCAATTTGAGGCAGATTGTCGAATTTTTAACCAAAATAGACTACATGCGCATCAGAGCAGCATGATGTGAATATCTATGTGAGAGTAGAAGGAAAGCTCCACATAAAAGTATGCCTTTGGGCATGAAAACCTATTGTGGAGCCTAATCAACTCGCAACTACGTTCTTAATTTAAGTCATTAAATGGGACAATTTCCTGGATGTCAATTTCTACATCAAAGTACCAAACACTAATTGAATGAAGATAAGGGGAATGACTGGAATATTTCACACATACCATTTACAAACTCGGAGCAATCTCACATGTGAGATGCATGCACTCCATCCATCCTTGTGTAATCTCTTGTGCAAATCTGAAAGAGTAGCATGCAAAGATAACACCTGAAATTAACCTGGAGGGAACTGATGTCATGCATAAATTGCAGGAAGATGTACTAACTATTCGTTGAGCGCAAAATAGGATATAACATACTAATCAGGCAAACCAATTGATTGTTCCCTTTTTTTAGAGCAATAGGGAAGAGAAAGCTTAATGTAGTGTTCCTAAATATGCATGTTTCTCTCAAACTATAGTAAACGCTAATTCCTTCATTTATTGGTTGATGGTATAAAAGAGAGCAGGGAATGTTCTTCACAAATAATGCTAATTAGTGTCAATGAATTACCAGGAAGAACCGCTCCGTAACACCCAAAGAGGGAATAGAGAAGCATCAAATAGACATCACTAAAAGCAAGTAGCCCATTTGGCTTGAAGGCTCGAACTCAAATAGGGAAAAGTGGAAACAAAATAGCACCAAAAGCTTCAAATGACAAAGAAAACAAAGGTAGAATAAGAAAGAGAAGTAACACCGAACCTTCAAATGGTTCCTATGAACCTCCATAAACTCTGCATAGAGAAGAAAAAGTAGAGATCAAATCGAATAACACGACATGGTGTCAAGATCTTGTTTGAATCTGACAATCTAATGACCGAATGACCTCTAATCCTTCAAATCCCGATACATATGACAGATAGAGGAAGAGAGATTAGGTTCTACGCTACAATCGCTAATATGCTATAGAATGTGCGGAATTGATACTCTTTCCATTCCCATCCGTTGAGCTATACTCCAAAGTTTTACAAAGATTGAGTTTAATCGTTAAAACCAAAACAACAGATAGTTAACAGTGAAAGTAAATGAACTACTTTAGAAGATGAAAAGCTACAGTGTCGTCAGTAATTAATACTGATCCTTCCACCGTTGGATTGCCTCCATCTCCTTGTAATCAATCTCAGCCGTTAGATGTACTTTAACTGAACCCGTCCAACCGATATTAACTCCTGCCGAATACACTGTATGTCTTCAACCTCTAGCTGCTCTGACAGAATCCCTCCTATGAGCAAGCGCTTGTCCTCAAGGTTTGAATTCCGGAAATGTGGACTGGATAAAGGAAACATCTTCCCAAGTAGCATCTCTTTTTGATAAATCAGCCAATGGATTAACCACTACGCTACAACTTGTCCTTTCTGGGGAATTACTCTTCTGTCTAAAACAGCGATTGGCACAGCCTTCACTCGCCCTTCTGAATCCACCAAAGGTAAACCCGGTAATGGCATAGCTCGAGCTCCCATATGTTTCTTGAGTTGACTAACATGAAAAACTGGATGTATGTTAGCTTCGAGTGGTAACTGGAGCTGATAAGCCACCACCCCAATTTTGCGAGTAACTCTGAAAGGACCATAAAATTTGGACTGGTGTTTCAAAGACCCTCTTAGCCCAAAGGCGTTTTGTCTGTAAGGTTGCATCTTAAGGTAAACCATGTCCCCTACTTCAAACTTTCTCTCTGTTCACATTTTGTCTGCAAATCGCTTGATACGGTTTTGAGCTGACAGCAAGTTCTCTTTTAATTTCTTGAGCATGTCTTCTCTGTCTTCCATAGTCACCCGAGCTTCATTAGTCACATTGCAAGGAATAATGAGTTCAGCCATTTGCGAGGATGATATCCGTATAATGCTTGGAATGGGGTTAATTTCAAATGGTATGGTATGTAGTGTTGTACCACTACTCACCTAGTGTAAGCCACATCACCATTTCTTAGGTTCCCAAAGCACATGCTCCTCAAATATGATTCCAAACATTGGTTTACCTCTATGTCCGCCCATCCGTTTGTGGATGGTAGGAAGTGCTAAACCTCAGCGATACCTTCAGGAGTGAGAAAATTTCTTTATAAAACCGACTAGTAAAAACTCTATCTCGGCCAGACACAATGGCTATCGGCATTCCATGCAATTTGAAGATGTTATCCATGAACACTTGCACCACCTGTTGCACTGTATACGGATGTGCCAATGCTACAAAGTGAGCGTATTTTGTGAAACAATCCACTACTACCAAGATCACCTCCTTTCCTCTTGAGTTGGGTAAGCCCTCAATGAAATCCATTGAATTGTGCGTCCAAGCCATTTCTGGTACCTCCTGCGGGTTCAGTAGCCCCCGTATGTGTACATGCTCAGATTTTGTAATTTGGCACACTGGACATTCTTTCACTAAATACTCCACATTTCTCTTCATTTGTGGCCCCAGTAGAAGAGCTTCTTCAGTCGGTGGTAAGTTGCTCTTATGCCTGAATGCCCCCCAAAAGCTGACTGATGAAAGGTTTTTAATATCTGAGTTATGATTTCCGGTTGTTCTCCAACGTATATTATGCCCTTGTACTTAAGTACACCAGCTTACATCTTGTACTAGTTTTCGGGACTTGTATTCTCCTGCAACTCATGCTGAATCTTTGCAACCTTGGGATCATTTGCGTAATTGTTCTTGATATTTTCAACCCACTCAGGCAGCACATAGGTTATGGCCATGTAGTCATCCTTGTTTGAATCAAATTGGTACTTTCGAGATAAGGCATTTGCCACTTTATTCTCCTTCCTCTTTGTACTCTATCCGATAATCGAATTCCAAAGAACTTTAGTAGCGCTTTGTGTTGTATGCCCTCAACTAATCTCAGGTGGTGATATATTTTAGGCTCACGATCCATTTTGATAATCACAGTATTCCTAAGTAAATAGTGCCTCCATTTCTTAAGCACTTCTAATATTGCCATCGCCTCCTTATCATATATAGATTTGCTTAATGCCCTCACGCCCAAAGCTTTGCTATAATATGCAATGGGTCTTCCGATTGCATTAACACTACACCAATCCCTATGCCACTTGCATCGGTCTCTAAACAAAAGGGTTCCTTGAAATTGGGTAGTGCCAGACGGACAAGTTGTCATAATCTTCTTTAGCTCTTCAAATGCCTCGATTTGTTCTTGCCCCAACAAAATTGATTCTTCTTCAACATTTCATAAAAGGTAAGCAAATTTGGCTATATCCTTGACAAATCTTCTCAGAATAACCAGCTAGACCTAGAAACCCTCTCAACTTTGTGATATTTGTTGGTTTTGGCCGATTAACAACATCGCAATCTTCGTGGATCTGTTGATACCTCACGAGCTTATAACATGCCCCAAATACTCCACTCAGTATCCACCGCTAAAATGCACTTGCTCTTCTTTCCACTAACTGGTTATCCTTCAAAGGCCTTCAAGACAACATCTAAATGTTCTAAGTGCTCACCTAAGCTCTTGCTGTACACCAATATGTCATCAAAGAAAACTAGCACAATTTTTCTCAAATAACATGCAAAGACCTGATTCATTAAGGCTTGGAAAGTTGGAGGTGCATTGCATAACCCAAATGGCATGATTGTGTACTCGTAATGGCCTAAATGTGTCCGAAAAGCCATTTTGGGTATGCCCTCTTCTTTCATCCTTATTTGATGGTAGCCAGATCTCAAATCTAGTTTTGAAAATGTGCTAGCTCCATGTAATTCATCCAATAAATCTTCAATGACAAGCATTGGAAACTTGTTTTTGATGGTCACAACGTTCAATTGTCTGAAATCAACGCACATCGTCCATGCACCATCTTTTTTCCTTACCATGACCACCGGTGAAGAATAAGGACTTGTACTCGGTCGGATCTCTCCATTGGTCATCATATTCTTGATGATTTCTTCCAACGAGCTTCTCCGTAATGGGGTATTCTATAAGGCCTCAGTTGGGTGGGTTGGCTCCGGCTTGCGGTGAATACCATGATCGCAATCTCTCTTAGGTGGTAGCCCTTCTCTCTCGGCAAAGATGTCAACATACCTTCTAAGAATAGCATCAATTCCAGGCCTTATCGGCTGTTCCTTTTCACATGTACAGATTTGATGGAGTGAACTTGTATTAAAAAACCCTATTGCACCTTTCTGAAACATTTTGTGTAATTGCTTGGCATTAATATCAAAGTCTGATGTGGGATGAGTGTAATATGGAATCTGCACCGATCGCCCTTCTTTCTCGATGGCCAATATTTTCCTCTTGAGGTCCAATGTGATGGGACTATGCTGGTAGATCCAATCAGCTCCAAAAATGATGTCGTAGTTCCCCAACTTCAGCAGTTTAAAGGTGGTCACAAACTCTATGTTTTGAATCTTTTACTCGAGTTCCACCACTTTAGCAGTTGAGGTCAATTCCCCTCCACCAGCAACTGTTACCTTTCGGAGAGGCATGTCACTAAAAGGATAACCATTTCTGACTGCATATTCACAATCCATGAAAGAATGTGTGCTTCCACTATCTACCAAGGCTATGTCTTGTCTCTGGCCAATATTAATATCCAAAGAATAAGTAGATGGGCATGTAGTACCCTGGGCTGGATAAGCAGAAAGTTGCATCAATTGTTCTTCAACTTCAGCTGATTCCTCTTTAATGGGACTCCCAGGAGCAGTCTGGTATCCGGTATCAGCCAAAACCTCATTCTCCTCTTCTTTGCTATCTTCTTCCTCACCATGCATCAATATAGCGTGCAAAGCTTTTTTAACCTTGCAGTTGAGGTTATGTCCCGGAGTCCACGACTCATTGTAATGCCAACAGGTGTGAACTCTTTTGTCCATTGTTCCTGTCTTCAATGGCTCATTCTGTGGTGAGGTCTACGGGTAAGTAGGGCGTATTTTGTTTTTGTAACCCCCACTTCCCTGGTTTTGCCTCTTGGCCATTGATGCTTTCTCACTGAGCTTTGCATACCAGTACGCTTCAAGCAATCCCTTCGGTTGATGACTGCTCACCTCATATGTAATGTCTTCTTTTAGCCCACCGATGAAACAGCTTAACAAATATGTTTCTTGAAGATAGGGGTGATCCCTCTTTACCAGCTATACAAACCTCTCAAAATAATCGATGCACTTTCCCACAGTGTTCAAATGTTCGACATTCTGTAATTTCTCCACCGCTTCATGCGCATTAGCTTCTAAAAATCTATCACATACAATTGCACAAAACTGAGACCAGTTCAATGACTGCCAAGGTATCCCTATTCCCTTAAAGCAAGTTTGAGCTCTTCCAGTGAGATGCCTTGTCGCTAAATTGACCCACTGGTCCCTTGGAGTTCCTGACATTTCAAAGAACTTTTCGCATTGTTCCACCCAGCCTAGTGGATTATCCCCCATAAACAAACTCAATTCCAATTTAGGTCCCTTAAGAACCGCTTCAGCATAGTGATGGATAATACCATTGTTCCCCCACTAGGATATTTCTTTGAGCATCCATAAGATGAATTCCCGGATAATGATTCATTGGTGGAAATAACTCACCAAGAATAGTTGGTCCCATGTGTTGTGTTAAAACTGGATGGTGATAACTAGGTGCTTGTGGAGGGTATCCCATTATACCAGATCTCATTTGTTGGTACATACTAGGTCCATACCCAAATATGAACTATCCTGCATTCATTGGTACTAACTGTGGTTGTACACTCGAACAGTTTCCCATTGTTCCCAGACAACCATATGCTCTGATATTTTGTTGTGAAGATGTTCTGATCGCTGAAGTATATACTAGAATGGGGTTGCTACTTACCCACTGTGGATCCAGAGGAAAAGATGTATTCAGTTGCATTTGAGATGCCATGGAGGATAATACCTGAGGATTCTGAGAGTTTTGCCCCCAAATTACCCATTTCTTCCACCACAGCAGCAGAGATTGCCGTTCCCCTGGAATTTCCCATCTGGTATGGCGATTGGATCAACAAGAACTTAATCTCTGCTACATCCGTCCGTAGCATCTCTAAATCTGCCATCCACTCATGAATCTTCTCGATTTCCACTCGGTTGTTCATCTCCAGCGTATCTTCTACAGATTCTCCTATAGACATTCCTTCCGCTATTCACCGGATCGAGGGATTTTACAGTTTCCCAACCTCGGATCTGCCCCTGCAATAACCAATTTCAACCTGGGCTCTGATACCAAAATTGTCAAGATCTAGACCTCCGATCCTTCGGAAATCCTGATACATATGACAGATAGAGGAAGAGAGATTAGGGTTCTACGCTACAATCGCTAATACGCTATAGAATATGCGGGAATTGATACTCTTTCCACTCCCCATCTATTGAGTTATACTCCAAAGTTTTACAGCATTGAGTTTGATCGTTAAAACCAAAACAACTGATAGTTAACAGTGAAAGTTAACGAACTACTTTAGAAGATGAAAAGCTATAGTGTCGTTGGTAATTAATACTGATCCTCCCGCCGTTGGATTGCCTCCATCTCTTTGTAATCAATCTCAGCCATTAGATGTACTTTGACTAAACCTATCCAACCGGTATTAACTCTTGCTGACTACACTATATGTCTTCAACCTCTAGCTGCTCTAACACATGGCAAGAATCAGTGTTGAGGTTAATTTGAAAAAAACATGAGAGAGGGGGGATCTAGAGTAAGTGGATATGTGGAGTGAAATGAGAATGAAGATGTTAAAAGAGAGCGAGGATAGTGGGGGATCTGGAAGGGAAGGTGTGTCAGGACTCTAGTATCTGCGGCAACGAGACCCAGTTCAAGAAGATGAATACAGTTAAGAAAGAAGTCGGCACCCATTTCAAATGAAGAGGCGAGTTCGTTTAAGGAGGTATTGGATGGCTAGGATCACTACTTAAGTCACTTAGTCAAATCGGATGGTTGATGTTTAGAGTAGTAATTACTGTTGGTAATTGTAGTGATCTGTTGTTGGTAAACGCCTGAGGCCATCTAAAAGTCTGTAATTTTCTTTTCTTGCATCAATCTTAGCTTGTAACAGACTGGATATATAAACCCTGAACACGAGAGAAATGAAGCAAGCTTTGAGATCATTATTCTGTAGTTAAGTCTATTAGGCATTTAGTATAGTACCCAGTTTCCCTTTAATCTCCATTTTCTGTATCATTGTCTTGGATCCGATTGGTTTTCTTGCGTAATCCGATTTGCTCTTTCGGTTTTCTTGTTCGGATCTGACAAAGGTATCAAAGCAAAGTCGTAATCCTTGGATTGATCTGGTAACAGTGAGGGTTTGGACGATTTTCCAAGAATCGTCTCTGTAAAATCCCCTTGCTAGCCGGATTTGCGCGGAGTATCGTGTTTATGGTGGTGACGACCAAGTCCCAGGAAGCGATGGTTGGAAGAGAAGAAATCATCAAAATCAAGGCCGAAATCGCAGTAATTAAAGAGGATCTAACTGATTTGAAGAGCTTGAAGAGCGATTTCATTGAGATGAAGGAGTTACTGAAGCAGATTATGTCGTACAGATCTTCGATTCCCAATCACACTGAAGAGAGAAATCCTAATCGAGTGGAAAGTACTTATATAGAAGAAACCACTGGGGAGGTTCAGACTGCGGGATCAACACCGATGGGAGTTCAAGTAACCAACCTAACGTTGACTTTTCCAATATCGACATCTCTGGATGGTATAACAGATAGGGGAGCTCGAGGTGTACAGTTTGCTATGGAACATAATACTGAGATTCCAGAGTTAAACCCAGATGTTAACTCGGCTCCAAGAGTACCTGTGTCTCGTGGATTTCAAAGAATATCAATGTAAGGGGGGTGCAACAACAACAACAACAATTGTTTGGTTTTGATACTGATCATCATGGGAGAACACCGGTTCACATTTGGAACAATTATGGATTTAGACCACAAAATCTAGGCATTCGTTGGTTTGACTCCCAACATAATCAATACTAGGGTACTGTCAATCAAAATGGTCATTATGCAGATGCAGTGATAAAGGGGCCTAGATTGGAGATACCTCTCTTTGAAGGCAGTGATGTACTGAATTGGCTCAAGTTATGTGAGAAGTTTTTTGAAATTTCAGGAACCCCAAGTGAACACTGTGTGAACTTGGCCACTGCACACCTACAAGGTCGGGCCGCAACCTGGTTTAAGGGAGCCAAGAAACCCGCTTTGCAATGACACGGCCTCGCTTTGTGCCATGATCGATGATAGGTTTTCCGACTTCTCAAGACATGAGGCGAAGGAAGATCAGAGAATATGAAGCACCACTCAACCATAGTCAATTATATTAACAGATTTGAAGAATGTGTAGCCCCGGTTAAAAGGGATCATCCTTATTTGCAAGAGCAATTTCTTTTGAGCTGTTTTATTGGAGGATTAAAAGGAGATATTAAGCATGAGGTACGTGGCCAATGACCACAAGGTTTAATGGAATGCTACTGGTATGCCCGAGTCTATGAGAAAGTAGCTGCTAGCAAGAAGTATCAAGCAACTGGTAATTATGCTAAAATTAAATTTGGGGAAGAAGGAACTAAATCTAATTATAATGGGAAAAAACCAATGATACCCAAGAATGGTAGCAATATTCCTCAGGTAACCACTCCGGAGAAAGTTGGAGAAAGGGATAAAAACCTATGCTGGCATCAGAAAGAACCTCGAATCCAAAGCACATAAGTGCAAGGTAAAAAGGGCATTACACGCTTTGATAATGAGGGGAGAAGAAGATGAGAAAGAAGATAAGATGTAAGAGATTGATGGTCAAGAAGAAAGTGAGTTTGTATCAGCTCCAGAAGTCCTAATATTGCCGATCCACCTAAGTTCAAGAGCAGCTTGATGTTAGTTTCACAACAGGCAGTTCAAGGACAATTGGGAGTTGCTACATTTGCTCTTATCACTAAACTTAGAGGAATTGAAGCTATAGCTTTAGTTGATAGCGGCAGCACTAAATCATTTCTGGACTATGAATTAGCAATTAAAGAAAATTGTAAACTCACATTTGGCTCGGCAAAGAAAGTCACTGTGGCTGGGGGTGGAGAACTGATTACAGATGCTTAGGTTGACCAACTGAAGTATGTGGTTCAGGGTACCAATTTCATGAACTCATTTAAGCTACTTCCACTCAAAAATTATGATATGATACTAGGTGCCGATTGGATTTACGATCACAGCCCAATCAATTTGGACTTGAAGCTGAGAACATTGTCTGTTCAAAGAGGGTAGAACAATAACTTTCAAGGATTTTACTCAACCTCCATCCAATTTTAGAATCAGTGCAGAAAAACTCGAGAAAATGGTACCCAAAGGAGTGGTGGGATGTATAATCCAAGTGCACAGGGATCATGTTGAAGATTCTAAAACAGAACAAGTGATTCCAAGGACATTGAACCGATACTCAAGCAATTTCAGAAAAGTTGTTGGAGTCAAGGGATTACCGCCAAAGAGAATTTGTGACCATATGATTCATTTGAAGGAAGGAGCGAGCCGCCAAACCTCGGACCTACAGGTTTCTCACCATCAAAAGAAGCGATGGAAACGATTATCGTGAACTCTGTTGGAAAACAACGAAATACAAGAAAGCATTAGCCCATATGCTTCTCCTGTAGTAATGGTTAGGAAAAGGATGGCTCATGGAGATGTGTGTAGATTATAGAAAATTGAATACCATGACCATTAAGAACAAATTCTATGGTCATGTAAATTGAAGATTGGTTAGATGAACTTCATGGAGCAACAATTTTCACTAAATTGATTTAAAGTCCTGATACCATCAAATTCGGATGCATGAGAGGGATGTGGAGAAAACAGCTTTCAAGACACATTTAGGACATTACAAGTGCTTAGTGATGCCATTTGGGTTGTCGAATGCACCGCCACCTTCCACCATTAATGAATGCAAGTGTTTGCAAAACCTTTGAGGAAGTTTATTCTAGTCTTCTTTGATGATATCTTGGTGTATAGTGGTCATCGACAAGAGCATCTCGCAAAGACTCGACAATCACATTAACTCGTTGAGAGAAAACAGCTGAAAGTTAACTTAGCAAAATGCGTGTTTGCTACATCCGGTGGGATACTTAGGGCATGTCATCAATGGCGTGGAGTATCAATGCACCCAAAGAAAATTGCGATGTCCTCAAGTGGCCTAAACTAGCTAATCTGACAAAGTTGAGGGGATTTCTTGGATTAACCAGATACTATAGGAGGTTTGTTAAAGGCAATGAACAAATATGCCGGCCCTTATTTGATATGCTGAAGAAAAATTCATGGAATTGGGGTGAAGAACAATCCAAAGCATTTGAACAACTTAAGAAACTCATGACAAGTTCTCCAGTTTTGGCTTAGCCCGACTTTACAAAACCTTTTGCTGTTGAGACGGATGCTTGTGGCACAGGAATTGGAGGAGTTTTAATGCAAAACGGCCGTCCAATTGCCTATTTCAACAAGGTTCTTGGAGTTAGGGTTGCAGCATAATCCATATATGACAAAGAGGCAATGGCAATCCTTGAGGCTTTGAAGAGGTGGCGCCACTACTTACTGGGAGGAAAATTGATCATAAGAACGGACCAAAAGAGCTTGAAATACATTACATCCCAAAGATTGATAGAAGGAATTCAACACAAACTACTGCTCAAATTATTAGAATTTGATTATCAAGTGAAATATAAAAGGGCAAAGACAATACTCTCACGATGCACTTTCCAGAAGCACTGCAATGCAGTTGAATCGATTTAGCTTACAGGCAATGACAACAAGAATACCCGAGTGGATTCTCGAAATTAAAAACAGTTACATCGGGATGATTATAGCCAAAAGTTAATGGAAGAAGCACAAGCTACCGATGGCACCAATAAAGATTACAAGGTCGAAGCCGGTCTTCGAGGTACAAAGGAAGAACAGCTTGTTGGTGACAAGGGTGGACTTCAAGAAGATTATCACTAATTTTCACTCATCAAGTTTCGAGTGTCACTCAGAATGAGAGGAACTTATCAAAGGATCAAAAGGTTATTTTATTGGCCAAGATTGAAAAGGCAGGTCGAACAAATGGTGGCAGAATGTTCGTGTGCGACACTAAACTCGAGCATGTTCATCATATACCCGCTTGATTCGACCCGGTGGATGCAACCCGGGAAGATGCATCGCTCATACAAGCGACTTTTCCAAGCTTTATTCCCGACAAGGAAGAAGACAGGAGGGAAATGTAAGGACTCTAGTATCTCGCGCAACGAGACCCGCTCAGAAGATGAATACGGTTCGAAAGAAGTCGGCACCCATTTCAAATGAAGATGCGAGTTCGTTTAAGGAGTATTGAACGGCTAGGATCACTACTTAAGTCACTTAGTTAGATCGGATGGTTGATGTTTAGAGTAGTAATTATTGTTGGTAATTGTAGTGATCTGTTGTTGGTAAAACGCCTGGAGGCCATCTAAAAGCTGTAATTTTCTTTTATTGCTACTGAATCTTAGCTTGTAACAGACTGGATATATAAACCCTGAACACAAGAGAAATGAAGCAAGCTTTGAGATCATTATTCTGTAGTTAAGTCTATTAGGCATTTAGTATAGCACCCAGTTTCCCTTTAATCTCCATTTTCTGTATCATTGTCTTAGATCCGATTGGTTTTTCTTGCGTAATCCGATTTGCTCTTTCGGTTTTCTTGTTCAGATCTGACAAGGTGGTGGGTGAAGATATCGAGAAGATGATGAAGTCTGATGGCCATCCACATGCCATCCTTATCTTCCACGATGTCGCCAGATCTAGGGAGGGAACTGCGTCGTGAGTGAGGATATGTGGTGGGTGAGGGAGGAGGGGAGGCGGCGGCTCGGGAAAGAGGAGGCGGTGGGGTAGCCACATGGGCAGGTCGAGGCAGCGTTGCGGGGAAGGGGAAGCGGCACACGATGTAGGCCAGGGGAGGCGGAGGTCCTCGGGCAGTGGAGATGTGGGCGAGGAGGCGGAGGTCCTCGGGCGGTGGCAGCGATGGCACCTAGGGCGAGTAAGGCAAGGAAAGCGGTGCTGGACGGTTTTCAAGGACGAGCTCCCATAACCGTCTCGTGCATGGGAAGGGAGGAGGGGATTACGACAGACAAACTCCCTTTTTTATATTAGTAGAGATTAGCACTCACATAACCATAGCGAGGCCTAGGCCCCTAGCAACCCCATTCCCTCTGGCAAAAACAGAGCACCTAAAACTAGTTTTGGGAACGAAGTATTCCACTTCACTTATTAGACATGACATACTTACTTTTGTTAGGTACAATATGGACGTACACAGCGCACGTACATCATACTCATGAAGTACATGTATATATACATGTGCGTGTTCTTTACACATTTTAAGAAAGTAATTAGACGTTGTACGTCCTCCGGAGCGCGGATATATATTATCTCATTTAACATGCACGTGTATATCCATTTTAAAATTAGTGAGAACCTGCGCTCGAAGGGACCAACGTAGGTGGGAAACAAGCTGGGCTACCCTCAGTCCTTTGACATACATACTACGTAGGTACACATAAACATCAACTGCATTGCACAACAATGGCCGTGCACACGGTTCGTGTTCTTCCGTGGGGTACATACTTCGATCATACAAGGGACTGATACTAACCGCACTGCATCCGCAGCTCTGCACTGCGCAAGTATTTTTCGCGGCCACCGCGCTTCGGTCCCCAACGGGCACGTCGACGCGCCACTCCCGCGCAATGAGCCGACGGTTGGTGAACTGGTCGGTGAGCAGTGGGAAGCAGGGTTACAAATTTCGGCGAAATTTTGCCGAAATTTCGGATTTCGGACCACTCCGAAATCTAAAGTACCAGCCGAAAAAAAATCTAAAAAAAAATTGAAATTGCTACATTAACCCGAAATTTCGGTTTTTTCGACGAAATTTTGTGTTTTTTTGGCCGGTTTTGAATCTTTTAGGGCCGGATTTGGTCCAATAACCCTTAGGAAAGTCATCTCCTATGAAAATTTGATGAAAAAACGAATTTTTAAAACATTTTAAAATTTTAGTAGAAACACTGTCAGATTTTTATAAAATTGTAAAAGCTTGATAATAATCTGAAAATTTTATGGTACTATCCTTAGTAGTTTAAGATCGTAAATAAAAAATTTAAAAATAATTTAGCTTAATTTGTTATCTTTAAAAAATCAAAAACAGAATGAACATAATTGGGACAGTTATATTGTCAGAATTTTATAAATTTTCCTGAGTATTATTATGATCTAACATTTTTGTGAGAGATTAATAATTGACTCAGTACCATTATATAAATTTTTCAAAAAAATTTAACTTTTTCTGTTTGGTCAATCAAATCTATGTAAGCATTGAACTTCGTTTGTTATATTATATTTCAAAAATCAAAAAGAAAAGAACATAAATGGTACTGTGCCTTGTAAGAATTTTATAAATCACTGGTGTGTGATAATGAATCACAATTTTATGGGATATTAAGAACTTCCTTATCACCATTCTGTAAAATTTTCAGAAAAATTTATGATTTACATAATTTTTCATTTTGTTCAAGTTTGCCTGTAAGCCTTTTAACAAGACAAGAGTACTTGCTTTGGATTTTTAAAAATTTATACAGTTTGATCATCATCTTAAAATTTTATGAGAGCATTATAGGTACATTATAACCATGCATAAAAAATTTCAACAGTTTCTAACTTCATTTGTACTATTTTCCATTCGGATCAAACTTGTCGGTCGTTGTTCTATCAGATAGTGCCACTCTTCGAATTTTTAAACATTCCTCACATGTGATAATCAGCTGAAATTTTTGTGAGAACATTAGTTATTGATCATAACCATGAAAAAAAGTTTAACAGTTTATAACTTGATTTGTACCATTTTCCATTCGGATCAAACTTGTCGGTCGTTGTTTTATCAGACAAGACCACTCTCGAATTTTTAAAAATTCCTCGATGTGATAATCAACTGAAATTTTTTGAGAACATCGAAATGTGTCAAGGAACTCCAAAAATAATTTCAAAACTTTTCGATAACTTTTAGACCACTTTTCAGCCAGTGCAAAAACCCAAAATTTGAAAATTTACTGAAATTTCAGTTCGCCTAGGAACGAAATTTATTCAAAACCAAATTTGAAACCTTGGTGGAAGGACAGCATGGGCCGGAGGCACACAAGCTCTCTGGCACGGAGTTCCACCCACAGTTTCAGGAACCCGCCGACCACACGGGTGGGAGAGCATCATTATCTCAATATAAATTTGGTACATCTTAAGAATAGAAAAATCTTCTACATATACACGTACTTTTAAATTTAGAAACTGATTGACTTTTTCTCTGCGGATGAATGTCTTCAGTTCATGACGAGATCGAGGGAAACGGAAATGGACTAGCAACGCGTATCGATTGCTTCTGTTTTACTAGTTGTCTACCATGGACGATTGCTTTGTCTTTAGGTGGAGAAGCGTGCGACAAAGTTTGATTTTACACTTCAGTAACCACTACATGCCATTTTGAACATCGACTCATGTCCAAAACACAACGTTGACTATTAATTTCTGTCGTAATATATTTGTAATTAGTCATGTATCCGTGCGCTACAACGAAAACTCAATTTACTTATAAAAATTATTTGCAAAGAGCACTAACCTCGTCTAAATAATATTGTTCGCTCCGAATGTGCAATGGTTGAATGTTTAAATCAATTCATCAAGCATACAAATTTCAAACACCTTTTACAAACTCGTACTTAAAATTATCTTTAATTTCGCAATCTAAAGGCCATCACGTTACAAAATACTTTGTAAATTTTAGATACACATAAGTACTATTTATATGCAAACATAACGAATAGTAAAACCGGTCATCGTATTCTCCTCAAACCCTCGCCCACCTTGTCCTCCTCTAAATCATTGTAGTACTCGTCCTCGTACACCTCGGGGTGCCTTGGCCGTCGTCGTCATGGTCGGGCCTTCCAAGCACCGCATCGCCGGAGCAACGCGTCATCGGGGTCTCTCACTACTCCTCCTCCATCCTCTCCCCCATCTCCACTGCCTCCTAGTGCTCTGACGTCAGCGACGCAACAGGGGGCTTGTTGGCGGTGGCGGCGGCAGGGTGCTCCGACTGCGTGTCCAAGAGGAACAATTCGTCTATGAGTGAGCAAAGCAACCATAGATTTGGCCGCGGCGCGGTGAGATTTTTTTCCCCTTGTGTGCGTTTGGTTTTTTTGGGGAGAGACGAGAGTCCGAATTGAAGGAGGAAGCGACGAGCGAGCCGGGGACAGCGGGGCTAGTCGTGGAACATAGGAACGGAACGAAAATCCCCCTCCATCTCGGGCCAGATCCAACGGATCAGATACTATAGAGGAGAACGGATGACCGGCACCAACTCCTAATTAGAAGTAGTAAATATAAAATCAAATAAAATTATAATATTATGAAAGTATTTTTCGAGATAAATATACACATATAATTTTTATATATCCAATTTATATATTCAAAAAGATATTAATTGTTAAAGTTTCGAAAAGTTTAATTATACCTATCCAACACCACACGTACGTGTGCAGGAGGAAGCAGTGTTTGAGGATTCTTGTTTCGACGGCGTAAACGAGGCCATTTTCTTATATAGGAGACTATTGTTTGGTCTTTTCTGTGGCACGAGGTGAGCTAGCTAGCAGCACTCTCCAGTAGTGGCTGCAGACGCTCTACTGAGAGAGCTGAGAAAGGAAAATGAGAAGCAGCAGAATGTGACTTTGCGTCTGTCTGAGGAGCTGTAACTTATCTTAATAGTTGTTTTTTTTACTAAAAGTAGCTATAATTTTTATAATAGACCGCTTAATAAATAGTTAATTTTTATCTGCAATAAGCTGCAAAAATAGATTCAACTCAGCTTTCACTTTTGACTTTCAGCTTTTATATTAGATTATACCAAAACCGCTTAAAAGTTTAGCTGTTTAGAAAGTTTGCTAACTTTTCGAAACTAAAATTGGCTTAAAGCCTTCCCAATAGGACCTTATGCAATGGATATAGGTAATACTAGTATAATAATAACACCTTACTGGCGATTAAATGCTAAGGTTTGATTGCCAAGAACTACGGGTTAGATGTATTATGTAGCATGTAGAATGAGGTTGGGAAAAAGTAACGTATAAGGGCCTTTTGAGGTTTGATTTGGCAACTTCTTAATTATCCGAGTTTCGAAATAGACAGTAATCAATTATCCTCCTGTAAAAGAAAAACAACGAATCAGTTCAGGTACCATACGTATTTCCTCTAAAAAAAAGTGTTAAGGAACCTCGCTATCGAATAGTCCGGGGTTCCCGAACAGATCTGAATTGGAGAACAGAAAGAGAGAGAGAGACGTGTTTAGGGAGAGCAACAACGAGAATTCTTTATTGCTAATGATTTCCTGTACATAGGGGGACCCCCCTCCTTCTTTTATAGCGCTCATCTAGGGTTTCGGCTTAAGGGACCAGCATGGGCCTTCATGGGCCTTTAGGGTTTCCCAACACTCTCCCTTGGGCCCTTTGCCGCGAGATGCATATGCCTCATTAAAACTCCAGATAAACCCAGTGGGAAAAATACTTGGAGAAAGAGTACATAGCATACGCTTACTATGTTGCATGAATTGCCTCGTTAAAACCTTATGCAAGAAAACTTCATGAAAAACTTGCTAAGGAAAAAGAGTACAATTCTCCCAACTTCTATTGCTAATCTTCAAGATTCATGTTGGGTATTCATAATTCATCTTCGAGATTCATGTGGGAGTATGTGAAATATCTCCCCCTGAAATCTGCACTTCTCTAAATCTCATCATCCTAATTCCTTTCACGCACCTTTCAAAAGTAGATGCTGGGAGTGATTTAGTGAACAAATCTGCAAGATTTTCACATGACTTAGTATGCAATATCTTGATCTCGTTCATCTTATGCAATTCGTGAGCATAGAAGAACTTGGGGTTGATATGCTTCGTGAGATTGCTCTTCACATAACCCATCCGTGCTTGGGCAACACAAGTCGCATTATCTTCATAAATTATTGTGGAGTTTGCTCAATGTTCAAACCACATGACTTCGGATGTGGTGAACCATTCTTCCGAGCCATGCACATTCACGAGATGCTTCATACAAGGCAATGATTTCCGAGTGGTTTGTCGACGTCGAGACAAGAGTCTGCTTAGACGACTTCCAAGAAATTGTTGTTCCTCCACATAGGAAAACATAGCAGGTTTGGGACTTGCCAGTATGCGGGTCTGATAAGTACCCAGCATCTGCATAGCCAACCAAATTCAATTCATTATTTCTTCTGAAGAACAGACCGAGGTCTTTGCTTCCTTGGAGGTAACGAAAGATATCCTTGATCCCTTTCAGATGTCTTTTGGTGGGTTCTCAGATCGCATCGAGCTAGCAAATTCACAAATAACGCAATGTCCGGCCTAGTGCTATTCGCAAGGTACATGAGCGCTCCAATCGCACTCGATATGGGAATTCTCCTCCCGTGACTTCCTCCCCTCTTCTCTAGGTCCAGTATGGGTCTAGGTCCGCTTGGAGTGACCTTCCACCATTGGAGTCTTCGCAGATATGCTTTTTCAAATCCAAACCTTTCCAACACTTTCTGTGTGTAGGTTGATTGATGTACCAAGATTCCTCCTTGACATGTTCAAGCCGCAAGCCTAAACAAAACTTGGTTTTACCCAAATCCTTCATTTCAAACTCGACTTCAAGTATGAGCATGCTTCTTCAATTTCTTCATCCGTCCCAATGATATTCAAGTCATCTACATAGACGGAGATTATACTGTAATCCATTCGGGATCGTCAGATAAACACACATGGACAATCTTCATTGTTTGTGTAGCCTTTCTTGCGAGAGAAAGTCACTCAAGCGATTGTACCACATTCTTCCCGATCGCTTCACCCATACAAAGATTTCTCCAATTTCACACTGCATGTGTTTCTATTTGCTCCATCTTGGTTCGGGATAGGAATTCCTTCCGTACTTTCATGTATATCTCCAATCCAAGTTTTCATACAAGTAGGTCAGTGACAACATCCATTAGCTTCATTCTCAACTTCAAGTTGATCGCCATTGAGATCAAATATCTAAAGGTAATTCCTCCCATGACCGGAGAATAGGTTTCTTCATAATCAACTCCGTGACGTTGAGTGAAACCTTGAGCTACAAGCCATGCTTTATACCTTACAACTTCGTTATTTTCATTTCTCTTCCGAACAAAGACCCATTTGTGACCTACGGGTTTATATGGGAAAGTGTGCGATACGGAACCAAACACCTCTCTCTTGTTCAGAGAGACCAACTCTGCAGTGATTGCCTTTTCCATTCTTCCCAATCTAGCCTTTTTCTTGCACTCGCGAGATGCGTTCGGATCATGATCAATGATCGAGGCAATCTTCTTTGCAAAGTATGCATCAACATTGGTCGTTGCTCTATTCAGGATTCTCCGTTATTACAAAGTTTATGGCCATTTCTTCATGGGGTGCTTCATGCACTTCTACTTGCTCTTCGCTTTTCCTATCGCAGAGCAAGTTCCTTTAGCTTTCCATCGCCTATGTGTGCGCACACATTATTTCCGCCGGCTTCCTTCAGTGGAAGATTCAAGTCTAGAATTGCCTTTTCCGTTGGCTTCTTTCCAGTGCCAGGTCTCAACTGGCTCCCCTTCTTTCCTTGGGGCATTTTCGTGATTGGTTGTGGTAAGTCCTCTCGCCTAGTTTTCTCCACGCCTCCGGTACTTTGGGTTTGAGGAGCCGATTTCGCCTTTTTCTTTGAGGCCTCAACAGCCGAGGATACCTTCTATTTTCTTTGGTATTTCTACCCTCTCTGGTGCATTCCTTGCAGGTACATGCGACTTAACCACGCCCTTCAGATCACAAAAATGATCAGGAAGTCCATTTGCTAAATTCTGCAAATTAATTATCTTCTGGTCTTCTTGATTTGCTTCATTAGTTCGGGGGTCATGTGCGGGGATCCCAGTTGACGAATACTAATAACAGGGGTACCCCAACACCAAGGTGACCAACCAAATGGCCTCAAGCACACTCAAGCCCAACAGCCGCTTCAAATTTCACTCACCGACCTAAGTACTGCAAAGCCACACGGACTTCCTTCCCGACCAACCAAGGAAATGTCTCCGATCGAGCCAAACTCCCGACCTCCTCAAGAGACGGCCCCGGCCTCGACCAAACAGGCTCCCGACCGCAGAGGTCGGAATCCTGACCGATCGTGCCAAGATCACTCCCCGCCGAGGGTCACGTGTCGCACCTCTACCAAACGACCGCCACGCACTCCACGAACGGGTCAATCAAAGTGACTATACAAGGGCAAAGCGCTCCTTCCCGTAAGGTTTAAATGATCGACCAAGTCACGCCCCATCCCATCACCGGCCACATACAATGACGAAGACACGCCTTCTCCCGAGGCGCGCCACGCCAGCGCAAAGAACGCCAACACCCGTAAGGTTCGCAGAGGCGTGTACGCCGCTTCCCGAGAAATACCTAACCGCCCGACCAGCTAAGCTACCGACCCAAGATGGGCAAGACCGAGCGCTGATCACCAGCGTAACGAAGGACCAAGCTCCTAGTGTAGGTCGCCTTGTCCTCTCCCAATTCGATGTAACCCGCCCTTCCTTTCGTATAAAAGGAGGCAGGAGCTCCCGTGAGAAAGAGGGCGAAAAAGAGAGAGCGCCATCGAACCCATCCGACTAAGTCATTGGCACTCTTGCTTGTAAACCTTGTGCGATCATCTGCATAATAGAATACAATACCACCACACGAATCGGAGTAGGGATCTTCCGCCTCAACCAAGATACATCTTGGACTTTTGAGTCTAACCATTCGTGGAGAGGAACGCGACCCTTAGACTTACAAATTTACTTGCCGTGCTCGAACGCCGGCGGTTGGCGCGCCGTAGGGTCTTCGTGCGCCTTCATCATCATCTCCGATTCCGCTTGCCTCTCCCGATGGCATCTTCCACTGCGACGCATGGTCGCGCTGGGAAGCCGACCGCTTCGCTCCCTCAACTTTGCCGCACCTCGAGGGAGGGCTTACGCTGCGTCTCCGCCGCCACGGAGTTCCGGCGCCACCAAAGCTCGGCGCCATCTCCAACGACCCGCCACCCTCGGCTGGGCGCCGCGAGTCCTGCAGCCGAGTTCGAGGAGCGCTCCGCCACGCCCGCGAAGCTCCCGCAGTTCGACAGTGATCGGTCACCCCGCAGCTCGCGACTTGTGGCTATGGCCGGCTACATGCCGCCTCTATCCACGAGCCGTTGGAAGACTCTTCCACCACGACTCACTCCGATACACGAGTACTCGCCAGGGGCGGCACTCGCGAGTGCAACATGGCGGCACGGCCGACTTAATCATAACCTCGCGGTTACGGGTCCCCATCCGCCGCGACCGAGGCGCAGGAGGGGAACACCCACGCGATCATGCCAACGCGCCAAGCCCGTCGCGCCAACTCCAGCGACAACGTGAAGAGCCGGATAGGCAAAGGTCGAAGCTCGACCAACTCTGTGCCAACTCGAGCAGATGAGCCAGCGACCGCCAGTGCCGGCGACGCATGCGCGACGCGCGTCCCGCACACCACAAGCTAGCGAAAGAATCCGACGGCCCTCGCTTCTTCCCCATGCAAGCGTAACGTGGCGCGGCCGCGATGTCGCCGAGGCCTTCCGAACGGTCGACCCGAGGCCAAGGCCACATACCGTAACCTCCGGCCGGTGAGCGCGACCGTGCTACACATGCAGCTCTCGCTCCTATCGCCCGGCGCCACCTCGCCATCGGCCCGCACCGCCGCTCGGCCGGCCTGTCCGGCGAAGGCGACGCCACACCACGAGCCGCTTCAGCGCGCACACCGGCGGCGCGCCGCGGACGCCACGACGCTCGCGCCACCTCGAGGAGCGAAGAAAGGCGCGGAGGAGGCCGCCCACTACAGATAGTGGATCAAGCGGGCGCCACCGCCGCAGCCCAAGCCCCGATGGTCCCGACCACTGCCGCTGGATCCGACAGCGATTTCCGCCGATTCCGGCGCCACTAACATCGCCAAGTACACCGGGCCACGAACCCGTGTTCGGCTTGAAGACTACCGCTCGCATGCCGGCGGCGGAGCGACGGATGATCTCTTCATCATCCAAGATTCTCCCATCTACCTTGCGGACTCGGCCCGAGCTTGGCTTGAGTACTTGCTCGCCGTAACTGTCAGAATCGGGCCGACTTGAAGACCCTCTTCGTCGGCAACTTCCGTGGCACTTACAAGCGCCCGGCAACTCCCGAGACTGGGGCTGCAAGCGGCAGCCAGTGAAACCCTCCGGATTATATCCGACGGTTTTCCCGCCATCGTAACGAGCTCCCGACATCTCCGGCGCCGATGTCGTGGGAGCATTCATCTACTGCACCTCCCGCAAAAGCCTGGTGCACAAACCGGGCCGTCTCAAGCCCAGACCACCAAGGAACTCTCGACATCGCCACCAACCACGCCCGGCGAGGAGGTCGGGGGCTATCTTCGAAGGAGGAAAGGCCCAAGAAGAGCTCGGCGTCCGACCGATCTCTCTCGACCGCCCCGGCAAGCGGGCGCGCATGGAAAATGTGTCCGCTGAAGCTCCGTGGTCGCCATCGCCGACCGCCCTATCAAGCGTGGTCGCGACCGACCGCCGCGCCGACCACTTCGAAATTGATGGACGGCCCGTGCAAACCACGGGTTCCCGTCAAACATAAGTACCGGATCGCTGGTCTCGAGGCACTTCCTTTCGCGCCGCGACGCCGCGGGCGAAGGAAAGAAGCCGACCACGCCTCGCTGGCTCGCGGAGAAGAAGGCGACGACGAGTTCCCGAACCCGACGGCCGCCTCATGATCTTTGGCGACCGGCGTGCTACGCCGACAAGCCGCCGACTAAACTCGCTACGTGAGGTCCACATCGCTTCACCGCCGCCCTCAATACCTCCGGTGGTCGAATTCCCGGTCACCTTTGATCGGCCGATCACCTCGACCACGCCCCCACCGAAGATACCGCCGTGGTCGACCATCGAGGAAGAAGCGCCACCAAGGCGCCATGGATGGCGGAAGCGGCCTCAACATCCTCTACGTGGAGACGCCGACGCCATGGGGATTCTCGCTCGAGTCTCCGACCGAGCAAGGCTCCTTTCCACGGCGTCATCCTCGCCAACAGCCCATCCGCCGCGCGGTCGACCGCCGTCACCTTTGGGGAACCAGGAATTTTCGCACCGAGACCCTCACTTTCGAGGTTGCGGATTTCCCGCCCTATCACGCCATCTTGGGCGCCATGCTACGCCAAGTTCATGGCGCCCCTAGCTACGCCTACCTCAAATCGAAGATGCCCGCCACGAGGAGTCATCAACGTGGCATCATCTTTTCAGCTCTCCTACAATCGCGAACGCAGCAGCCAGAGCTTCGCCTCGCAGCCATCGCGTCTGCCGAGCTCGATAACCTCGTGAGGGAAGCCTCCGAGTCCGCCCCGAGTCCAGCAAGTCGTGCGGATCTTTCAAGTCCGCCGAGGACACGAAGAGGGTCGCGGCCGATCCTCGCGATCCGACCAAGACCGCTCGGTCGGAGCCACGCCCCGCCAAATAGGAAAGCGCTTCGCCGACTTCCTCCGTGCTAATAATGACGCTTTCGCATGGAGGACCTCCGACATGCCAGAATCCCGAGGAAGTCGCCGAGCACTCCTTGAGCATCCGACCGCTCAAAGCCGCCGCCCAACGCCGCGCCGCTCGACGAGGAAAGGCGCAGGATCATAGGGAGGAGATCGCCAAGCTTTTGGTCGCAGGGGTTTATAAAGAGGTCCGCCACCCCGAGTGGCTGGCCAACCCTGTGCTTGTTAAAAAGAAAAATGGGCAATGGAGGATGTGTGTTGGCTACACAAATCTCAACAAAGCGTGTCTCAAGGACCCGTTCCCCTTGCCCCGCATCGACCAAGTCGTCGACTCCATCGCGGGGTGCGAGTCTCTTTCCTTTTTGGATGCCTATTCAGGCTACCACCGATAGCACTAAAGGAGTTCGACCAGCCGCGACTTCCTTCATCACGCCGCTCGCCCATTCTCGCACGCTACAATGCCGCTCGCCTAAAGAACGCGGGCGCTACATACCGATGTATGCAAACGTGCTTCAACAACCGGATCGCCGCAACGCTGAGGCCTATGTTGACGACATCGTCAGAAAGACCGTGAATGCGCGCGACCTTATTGCCGACCGAAGAGACTTTCGCGAATCTCCAACGGTTCGATAAAGCTCAATCCCGAAATGCGCTTGGGGTCCCCAAGGAAGCCGCTCGGCTTCATCGCCTCTCGAACGGGAATCGAGGCCAATCAGAGAAGATCTCGCGATCGCAAGAATGGGCCCGATTCCCAATCTCAAAGGGGTCCAGAGGCTAGCAGGATGCCTTGCCGCCTTGAGTCGCTTTCGTGTCTCGCCTCGCGAGCGCGAATGCCGCTTCTACAGTCGCTCAAGAAAACCAACCGCTTCACCGACCTGTGAGGCTCGTGAAGCCCTCACCTCCCAAGGCCTTCTTGTCCTCCTCCAATCTCGGTCGCCCTCGCATCAGCGAACCGCCGCTTCCTCTCGTCGCCGCCATCGCCAAGTCGCCGGTCGGCCCTTGTGGTGGAACGAAGCGAGGAAGGCCGTGAACTCAAGGTACAACGCCAATTTACTTCATCGAGGTTCTCTCGAGTCCAAGGCTCGGTGCACCCACAGTGCGCAGAAGGCGCTCTGGCGGTGCTCACCGCCAAGAGAAAGCTCGTACATTATTTCGACCAAAGACGCCATCACTATGGTGACCGCGCCCCGCCGGCGAGATCGTCCGCAATCGTGACGCCCGGGAGGATAGCCAAGTGGCGCCGAGCTCACGGTTGCGCGCATAACGTATGTCCCTGGACAACGATCAAGTCGCAGTCCTGCGCACCGTCGCCGAATGGATCAAGCCCAGCGCCGCCGGTGATCGAGGACCCCGAGCATCGACAATGTACTTTGATGGATCCTACACCAAGAACGGCGCGGGCGCAGAGTCGCCATCATTTCCCCTCTGGAACAAACTTCAATACGCCATCAGCCGCTCTTGACGCGACCAACAACATAGCCGAGCACGAGGCTCTCATCAACGGTCTCCGGATCGCCGACCTCGGCGCTCGCCCGACTCTGCGTCCGCTGACTCCAAGCTCGTCGTCGACTGTGTCATGAAGGCCGAGCCGCGAGACGCCCGTATGGTCGTGATATCGTCGGAAGTGCGCAAGCTCGAGGAGCGGTTCAAAGGTTTCAGCTCCACCACGCTACAGACGCCACAAACGGTGAGGCCGATTGCCTAGCCAATCTCGCCTCCAAAGAAAGGGTCGACCCCACCCGGAATCTTCATCCGCGACCTCCGCAACCTTCCATCCCGTTGAACTTGGTGGCCGAGCGGTCTCCGATCCACCTAGCACGGCCACCCCGACCGCCGCCTTGGCCGGGAGCAGATTTGTCGGATCAAACCACGCAGTCCGGCACCGAATCCGATCGAGGAAGATCTTCGTCAATCGGTTAACGGATGGGTCGCTCCCCGACCCGACCGAGGCCGCGCCGCTTCGGCGGCAAAATCTTTCGTCTGGGTCGGCCTGCATTTTACAAAAGGAGTCCTCTGGGGTCCTCCGCAGGTGCGTTCTAGCCGACTAAGGAAGCAACCGCCGCCGATATCCATGGCGGGTTTGCGGTCACCATGCGCCCCGATCCCTCGTTGGAAAAGCCTTTCGACAGGGTTTTTATTGGCCGACCGCTGTGTCCGACGCCGAGCAGATCGTACGCACCTGCGAAGGGTGCCAATTCTTTGCCCGACAGACACATCTGCCAGCTCAAGTCTTGCAGACTATCCCCATCACTTGGCCGTTTGCAGTTTGGGGACTCGATCCGTCTGCCCTTTAAGAAAGCACCGAGGGCTTTACTCATCTCCTAGTCGCGGTGGATAAATTCACCAAGTGGATAGAGGCCAAGCGGCCGTGAGCGCCACGTCGATACAAGCAGCCATCTTCTTCCGCGACATCGCTTTTTCGGTTCGGAGTCCCCAACTCTATCATCACCGATAACGGTACGCAGTTCACAGGAAAGGAGTTCCTCGAGTTCTGCGACGACTTCAACATCCGTGTCGATTGGGCAGCCGTGGCCCATCCGCGGACTAATGGCCAGGTCGAACGTGCAAATGGCATGATCCTTCAGGGGCTCAAGCCACGGATCTTCAGTCGGCTCAAGCACTTCGCGGGCGCCGGGTGGCCGAGCCGCCCTCTGCTCTGGAGCTCGCGACCACGCCCACCCGAGCGATCGGGTTTACCCGTTCTTCATGGTGTTCGCGCCGGCCGCTTTGCCGACGGACCTGGAGTATGGCGCCCCAAGACTACAAGCCTTCGATGAGGCTCGGGGGCTCGCCTCGCAACAAGACGCCATCGACCACCGACGAGGCGCATGACGTGGCCATCCTACAATCGGCAAAATATCAACAAGCTCGCGACGCTACCACAGTAGCCAAGTTCGAGGGCGATCCTTTGACGCCGCGACCTTGTCCTTCTGGCGGTCCAGATCGGCAAAGACAAGCACAAGCTATCGCCGCTACAGGAAGGCCCTTCACCATCGTAGAGGTTCTCCGACCGCACCTTCGACTCAAGGATGCCGATGGTCGATCCTTCCGAACGCTTGGAACATAGAAAAGTTAAGGCGATTCTATCCCTAAACTCTTTTTCCGGCGCACTTTTATCTTTATCTTTCCGAGCACTGTCGCCTTTGCGACGCCGGGGCTGCCTTTGGCGCCTGCCAAGCCGCCTCTAGTCGACGCTTATGCGGTCGATGACCGACTAACCATAAGGTCGATCCCGAGCAGAACCTCTCGACCCAAGCGTTACGCCTCGCCCGGCGGCTATGGTTGCTAAGTAGCGCTGCGGAAGAAGGAAGTGCCCGAGTGGAATGACCTTTAGTCGATCAGAACACTCCTCCTCGCGCAAACTCGGCTAGCTCACAAGACTCGTATGGTCGGTGACCTGACTAACCATGAGGTCGATCCCGAGCGGTAACCCTCTCGACCCAAGCGTTACGGCCTACGCCCCAGTGGCTATGGTTGCTAAGTAGCGCTTTGCGGAAGAAGGAAGTGCCCGAGTGGAATGACCTTTTAGTTAGTCGGGAACACTCCTCCCCCGCACAGACTCGGCTAGCTCACGCGCTTATGCGGGTCGGTGACCCGACTGGTCACGAGGTCCTCCCCAAGCGGTAATCCTCCCGACCCAAGTACTATGGCCTACGCCCCAGCGGCTATGGTTCTAATGCTTTGCGGAAGAAGGAAACGCCCAAGTAGAGCGATCTTTTGTCGGTCAGGAACACTCCGATCCCTCACAAGTGCGCATAACTGCTGAGTAACCAAGATTCCTATCCTCTTAGCCCCCCTCGAGGCAACCCGACCTACGCATAAGTGACCTTTGCTATCCTTAGTGCTATGGCCGGTCAAACGTTCGCCAAAAACACAGAGGGGGCAAGAGCGTACTGGAACTTGTTAAACTTAAAAATTGCTTACGAAGTGTAACATCCCAAAAATCTGCCAAATATTATTTTATTTGCTTAATTGTGCATTTGTGATTTTCTGGAATTTATTTGGATTTTTCTGGATTCATTGGAATTAATTCCTATTTCAAGTTTATTGCTTTTTATTCAAAAGTATTTAAATCTGTACAAAGTTAAAATAAAGTTTTAGCAAAAATATTTTATTTAAGTCCAGAATGTCTCAAAGTATTTTTGAGATTTTTCTTGGATTTTTCCTGATTGTTTTATTGCCTAAAATAAATAAAATGAATTTCTAGAATTATTTTAATTGGGAAACCCTTTTGAAAATCGGTGAACAGTGTTGGGCTCGGCCCATACATGCGTGTCGCGACCAGATGGAGCGCGCCCGATTAGCCCATGATCCCGGAGGAAATCGTCTTGAGCCGTTGGATCGCGATCGTATGGCTTGTGTCATGCCACGTCGCCGAATCGCGCTAAGCCGTAGGATCGTGATCGCGTGGTCGAGGTGGATCGTGTCTTCCGTAACCCTAATCGATCGCGGTAGTTGATCCAAGCGAAGGCCAGATTGGATCTCGTCGGGAAATCCGGTGCGTTCGTTGCGCCACGTGGGCGGTTCGCGTGAATCGTCTTCGTGCGGGACTCGGAGTCGCGCCCGTGTCAGAGAAGGACTCCGCCGCCGCGTCGGTTGGTTTTCGAGCACCGTGCGTGGTCGTCGAGGCTATTTAAGGGGGTCCGACCTTCCGAAATTGTCATCGTGCGCCGCAGCTTTTTGGTCGGAAGGGTTTCGCGAGATTCGGCGTAGAACACGCCCGGGAGCTCGTCGGAGTTGATCTGTGCGCACCCGCCGAGGTTTTCGCTAAAGAACGTCACCGCCTTCGGCGGTTTTCGGCGTTTGGTTCCAATCCGGATTCGCCAAGGTGTGCCGCGTCGGCGAAACCACTTGTTCACGCGTCGGGGACACGCGGCGAACGCCGTCGCCGAGTCTTCTTCTTCGTCTCGGTGACTTTCTTGCCGCCCGCCGCGTGAGCTTGGGTGAGTTCGTGACCATCGGATCGGTTGAGCGGAGAAGATCGAGCCACGTTACGCGCTTCGCATCGCGCCGTTCGATCGGATCGAGGTGTGGATGCGTGCGCGTGTCGCGCATCGGCGAAGCGTGCTGCGACCAATCGGGGCGAGACGCGTGGCGCCGCGGGTTTCGAGGCGTCGCGCCGGAGTTCACGCGACCGAGGAGGTCTCGTGGACCGTGTCTATGCGCCGAGGCCACGTGTCGAGCTACGGTTGGTTCGGTCCATGGCTGACGTCACGCTGACGTCATAAATCGATTTTTCAAGATATAAAAATAAATCTGTTAAATTCGTATTTTACGATTTTACGATTTGATATTTATTTCAAACTTCAAAAGGCTATATCTTTTGCATCGTAACTCGGATTTGAGTGATTCCAGTTTCTAAAATTTGTAAAATTGAGATCTATTTAATAGTGAATTTTAATTGATTTTGGAGTTCAATTGCTCTCTGTTTTGGCATTTATTTGCTTTTCTCTTTTAGTGCGCGTAGGCGTTGAATTGTGCGACGCTTGGAGGAAGATCAAGCAACCCAGAGCAATCTTCAGATCAAGATCAGGACCTATTCCAAGGCAAGTTGTGCTTTGATCATGTTGAACCCATGTTTATAAAATTGCTATGTTTGATTTACACTATTGCATATATTTCAATTATACAATTGTTTCAAATTAGTTTGGGCTTAGCTAAAATACAGATTGATCTATACCCTACCTTGTCATTGTATGCCATGATCCATTGTCACCCTAGATTGGTTTAATATAGTTGATTAATAATTATGATCAACATTGGAGGTTTAGGCCGTTGTAGATTGCTTAGTCATGCCACGTCATCACATGTGTCGAATCATTGATAATTAATCTTGATTAATGGAATATGGAACAATATTATGAACTTGTGTGTCATGTGGGATCACACGATGAGATTGAGTTGTTGTGGCGAGTCATGTCACGCAACGATGTTGAATTGTTGATGGCACGTGGTGCTTGGTAATCAGCGGGTGATAATCACTTAGATTGGGGCAAGTGGCAAGGCGAGGAGGCCAAGGTGGGCCCGATGGGCGAGATGGTATGTGGAAGTCTTGCCTTGATCACACTAAGGACTTAACCTTGCAAGCCTTTGACTGAGTCAATCATGCAACCACATATGCGTATGGGCCACCCTAGGTGAGTAATTTGCAAAGTCTTAATTTTGATACTATCGTGGTCGGTGTGAGTTCGGGTCGAGTGTAATTCACATGGCGCAAGAGGGGGCCCGGATGTGGTTCTGAGACCACCAGTGTTGAAACCTTAGCGGGTAGTATCGGGTTAAGATAGAGCATTGTAAAGGCTTTGTTATGATCTCTCGCCTTTGTGGTGTTTGGTTGTATCACGTGGGTAAAGTGCATAACCTCTGCAGTGTGAAACTATTCGGATAGCCGTGCTCATGGTATTGAGCAATGCTCGGAATTCTGATTAAGGGTTAGTTTAATTAATTGGACAACTTAGTTGGGATGGCGGGATGCCATATGGAAAATGAATTTGATTTAGGATTGGAAACTTGGTTTATTGGAGAAATCTTGAATTTATTTATTATCATTATTTGTTTTACATTCTTTACAATCTATTTCTTGTATTTGTTCATAAATGCTTATTGCAAAATAGCCATGATAGCCTACCCTTTGGAATAAGCCTTACATGTAGATAAATAGAATTGCATTACATGCACAACTTGTTGAGTGCTTTAAGTACTCACCCTTGCCAAACAACAATAATCAACAGAGTTGAAGAATCTACACATGTTGGAAGATGAAGTCCAAGAAGACCACGAGTCATTAGAATTAGAGCCTTGTCGGTTGCTGTGGTGGTGATGAGCTATTTACGTTTCTACTTTCCATTGCTTAATAATTAGTTTATATTCTCGGTCTTGCCTGCGTGGCTTAATAATGTAAGTTGGTCATAAGATCATACATTTAGTTATATCAATAAATGAACTATTATTCTATTATCGTTGTGTATGATGTGATATGTACCAATGTTAAGCGTGTGCACTAGCGTTGATCACAGGAATAGTGCAAGAAACACGGTGGGTTGAATCGATGGATTCGGGTCCTTCTGAGGTGGTATCGAGCATCTTGTTGTAGGTCTTGGCCTAGATAGTTTGGAGGTGTCTTGAGTGTGTCCAAAATTATTTTCTAAAAGAAAATCTAAGCTTGACTAATAAAACCCTCTCGACTCATCTCATTCTCTACTTCTCGCCTTTGCTAAATTTACAGTTTTACTTGCCGTTTGGGTGGAGAACTTATTCAAGTTCTTGTGGAGCGGATGCCGATCGTTCAGACCTTTGAGGAGGCAGTGGCGGCTCGCCATGGAGCTGTGGAGAGTACTTGAGACGCTTGGAGGTTTTATCGTCCACTTTACCGAGGAGGCGGTGGTCGTGAATGGTGTACACCGAGGATTTATTTGCAAGTTGATCATCGCTCGGGAGAGCGAGGAAGCTAGCGAGCCAATCAACATCTCCGCGAAGATTCTCGTGCGAGGTTGCAATTCAGAGGTCGCTCGACTTGCTCTTCGTCGTGTCTGCCGCGACTTCTGTTGACGAGCTTCACGACTCGGTGTTCCGACTTCACCCGACGTTCAAGCATGCGAAGGCGACGGATTGAGGAAGCGAGTGTGCTCTGCGGCGCACCTTGCGAGTTCGCCCTTGCCGGGAGGATCACATGAGAGATACTACCCGGAGCCGGAGGCGTATGCGAGGCACTCAGTGGCGAGCGAGAGCTCGAGGTGACCCGTGCTTGACCATCGGGATGATCAGGTGGGGAGAGGCCACAGGCGATTGAGGGCGAGCTAGGCGCGTGACTCGAGAGTTCAGGAGCCACCGTGAGAGTCCGAGGAGGATCGGAGGAGCGAGAGTGGGAGCGGAGGAGTCACGACCCGTTGTTGCGAGAGGACCCAGATGTAGGTCATCGGGATAGGTTTGCTCCGATGCCCCACCCACCACCGGTGTATGCGCCGGATCAGTCTCAGCCAGGGTGGCTGGATGAGTGAGTGTCAGCCTTGGAGTTGTGTTGAGACTCGAGTGTGAGTCGCGTCTTTAAGTTAGCCTTTACCTTTCTAGTTGGCGTTAAGGTTCGTGTTTAGTTTGCTTCTTTGTATTCTTGAGTGTGCGTTATGTGTTGCAAAGCTTGTAGGCTTAAATAAGCACCATACCAAGTTAAATAAAGAATTGTTCAGTTTGGGTATAACATATCTCCCGCTTTAGAAATTCTTACTTCTCATCTATGCTACATCTACCTTTCCTAACCTAAGAGGCAATTATCGGATGGTGAATACTCGAGGAAACAACGGTGCTTGAAGTGGATCGTCAGAATGACAATCCCAATGATGGAGCGACCCTCAACCACCGCCGATGGACATGCAGAATCTGGGAGCATTCCTTGCGGCCTGAGACTCAATCGATGCGGAACAATGATGCGGCGGATCGGCGAGATGACCAATGCAGTGATAAACCACAACAATCCCGCAACTCGGAACAATCATGGTGGACCTCGACCTATGTCAAGCTATCGAGTTTTATGAGGACTAGGCCACCAACTTTCTCGAAAGCGTGAACCCTTTGGAAGCCGATGATTGGCTTAGGACCATTGAGAAGAAGTCGCACATCACTCGGTGTGAGGGCAATGAGAAGGTGCTCGCCGCCTCATCAACTTGAAGGAACCGCCGCAGAATGGTGGGAGAATTCTCGTGCGCTCATGGAGCCCCGCAAGAGATAACACAGGAGGAGTTCACTAATGCTTTCGCCCGATATCATGTCCCGGAGGAATGATGGATCTTAAGAAGGAGGAGTTGAGCTTTGAAGCAAGGAGGCCAACGGTGGCGAATACGAATAAATTCACTCAATTAGCTCGTTATGCCCCGAGGGCGTGGCGACGGATAAAGCTAGGCGCCTCGTTTCATGAAGGGATGAATCGGACTGCAGTGGGGTGATTACCCACAATTTTCCGGATTTTCAGGAGCTGGTAAATAAGGCTTTAATCCTAGAGGACAAGCGCAAAGAGCTAGGTGAAAACCGTAAGCGCTTGATGAACAATCAGGGTGGACGCCCAAACCATCTACGTTTGAGGATGTCACCACAGCAATTTGCTAGATTCCAACCACCAGCTGTGAACAGGACATCAACCCCGTACCTCGCCATGCCAATCAGAATTTCCAGACCCCAGCGCAAGGCAACAATGCACCGAGAAATCAATGATGCGGTGAGGAGATGCTACACATGCAATGAACGAGGCACTTCTTCAATAGGTGTCCACGAAGGGAGGCATCACGCGATTCGTTTCAACACAGGAACAACACCGCTAAAGCACCAACATCGGAGGAAATCGTGCACCAAGCCAAGCCGAGCAACGCCGCGATCAACGGTCGTGGAAGAATCAACCACATCACGTGATGGAGCTCGGGGAAGCTACGGGCGTCGATCTTGGGTAAGTTCTGGTCAACTCGATTACACCTTTCTGCTTTGTTTGATTACGGGCTTGCATTCGTTTGTTTCTCAAAGTTTTGCAACCAAGAATGGATTTAAAGTGGTGAATCTTAAGTGTGTGCTCTTAGTCCAAGCCCGGGATCGAGCTTAGATCTAGCCTTGGGTGTTTGGGAGCTAAGTTGCTTATGGATGGGATAAATTTCTCGCGAATCTTATCTTGATAGATCGCAATCCTAAACGTCATCCTTGGAATGGATTGGCTGTCCAAGCATAAGGTCGTTTTAGATTGTGGCCAAGGATCGTGACCTTGGAAGGCCCTAGTGGCAAGAAGGTGGAGTTTCAAGCGACCGCATTCGAGACAGGCGATTAACGGTCAACGTGTGAAAGCCATCGGCATGGAAGATGTGCGATGGCAGAGAATACCGGATGTATTTCGGAAGATTTGCGGGATTGCCACGGATCGTGATATCGAGTTTGTCATCGAGTTAGCACCGTGCACAAAGACCGATATCAAAAGACCATATCGGATGCCTACTGGCGAGTTAGTGGAAATGAAGAAGCGATTGAGGAACTGCAAGAAAGGTTTCATTAGACCTAGTTCATCGCCGTGGGAGCCCCGGTTTTGTTTGTTCGCAAGAAGGATGGAAGTCTTAGAATGTGCATTGATTATCGTGCACTTAATGAAGTAACGATCAAGAATAAGTATCCGTTGCCCGGGATCGACGACTTATTTGATCGATTAAGAGGAGCTGAGTTTTCTCAAGATAGATCTTCGTTCGGATACCATCGATTGAAGATCCGAGCGGAGGATGTACCTAAGACTGCGTTTTCTACGCGATATGGACATTACGAGTTCACGATCATGTCATTCGGATTGACTAATGCCCGACATATTTCATGAACATGATGAATAAAGTTTTCATGGATTACTTGGATAAGTTCGTTGTGGTCTTCATAGGCGATATTTTGGTTTACTCAAAGGCCAGAAGAAGAGCATGCGAACATCTAAGGATGGTTTTAGGCAGTTTGCGAGAGCATCGGCTATATGCTAAGTTTAGCAAGTGTGAATTTTGGAAGGAGAAAGTTGAATTCTTGGGTCATGTAATGACTACTAAAGTCATCGCAGATTGATCGACAAAGTGGATGCAATGTTGCATTGGGAGCCACGAAGTCTCATTACCCAGTTCGTAGTTTTAGGAATGGCGGGATATTACCGTCGATTTATAGAAGGATTCTCGACAATTGCTAAACCCCTTACGCAGCTTGTTAAAAAGGAGAAGAAGTTTGCATGGGCGCGAGTGCGAGCAAAGTTTTATGGAATTGAAGAAGCGCCTAACAACACCCTGTATTAGTTTTGCGGATGTGCGTAATGGATTTGACATTTCTTTGTGATGCTTGAAGCAAGGTTTGGGATGCGTGTTAATGCAAGAAGGCAAAGTCGTTGCCTATCGTCAAGACAATTAAGACCACATGAAGTGAATTACCCAACACATGATTTGGAGTTAGGCTGCAGTAGTGCATGCTTTAAAGATATGGCGTCATTATCTCATAGGAAATAGATGTGAGATATATACGGACCATAAGAGTCTGAAATACATATTCACTCAAGTGACTGAATATGAGATGAAGATGGCTCGAGCTAATTAAGGATTATAATGTAGGAATCCATTATCATCTGGAAAAGCCAATGTGGTGGCGGATGCCCAGTCGAAGAAGCCATAGCGCAAATGCATTGTCAATGGAGGATCAACGAGAATTATGCAAGGAATTTGAGAGGTTAAGATTGGAGGTCGTTCGCAAGGAATGATAGGCTGCGCTAAGTAAAACCAACATTAGAGGATCAGTTAGAGAGGTCAACAAGATGGCGATAAAATTTCAAAAATCAAGGCTAAAAGGAAGAAGGCCTAGCCATAGATTTCACTCTGGGCGAACAAGGAACTATGTTCTTCAAAGGCCAATTTGTGTGCTGGGATAAAAAGGAATTAAAACAATTGATTCTTGAGGAAGCGCATGATTCAAAGTACTCAATTCATCCAGGAAGTGCTAAAATGTACGAGATTTGAAGGAGAGATTCGGTGGCCAAATATGAAGCGTGAAGTAGTGAACATGTTGCTTTATGTGACGTATGTCGAGGGTAAAGCCATGCATCAAAGACCATTGATGCATTGCGGTAGTTGAAAATTCGGAATGGAAGTGGGAGAAATCGGAATGGATTTTATCACGGTTTACCTAAGACTCGAAAGGTTCGATTCCATTTGGGTTATAGTGGATCGTCTAACCAAGGTCGCTCATTTCATCGATAAAGACCACCTACTCCGAGATCGTTTGGCGAAGCTGTACATGTCAAGGATTGTATGCTTGCATGGAGTGCCAAAGAAGATTGTGTCGACAGAGGTACCCAATTTACCTCGAGGTTTTGGAATAAGTTGCATGAAGCAATGGGAACCGTCGAATTTTAGTCTGACATATCACCCATGACGGATGGTCGGTGAAAGAGTAAATCAGATCTTAGAGGATATGTTGAGAGCTTGTGCCTTAGCTTATGCTACGACATGGGATAAATGTTTACCATATGCGAATTCGATTATAATAATAGTTATCAAGCTAGCTGCGAGATGTCACCATTCGAGGCATTGTATGGGCGTGCTTATGCGTACCGTTGAATTGGAATGAAACGGGAGGCGTTAGTGTTTGGGCGGACATTCTCGAGGAAGCCGAAAGTCAAGTCGCAATGATCGAGAGAGGTTGAAGATAGCACAGTCAAGGCGAGAAAAGCTACGCGGATAACCGTCGTCGAGATTTGAGTTTTGAACGAGAAGATCATGTGTATCTCGGGTTACCCCTCTTAAGGCGTTAAAGATTTCACGTTAAAGGAAGCTTGCACCAAGATATGTTGGCCCGTTCAAGATTACGGCCGTCGAGGAGAGGTAGCTTATCGATTAGAGTTACCTCGATCCTTGGCGAGTGCATGATGTATTCCATGTGTCGCGACTAAAAAATGTCTCGAGTGCCTGAGCAAACCGTTGGAGGCAATAGAGTGCAAGAAGATTTGACTTATAAAGAGCAACGATCGAAATTTTGGATGTTGTGGGCGCAAGACCGAAAACAAATCTATTAGCTTTGCGAGTTGATGGAGCAATCATTCGAAAGTGAAGCCACTTGGGAGCGAGAAGAAGATTTGAAGTCGAATTCCCAAACCTATTCTCTAGTTAGCCACAGAATCTGGGTCGAGATTACATTAAGGGGAGGTTTGTAACATCCCAAAAATCTGCCAAATATTATTTTATTTGCTTAATTGTGCATTTGTGATTTTAGGAATTTATTTGGATTTTTATGGATTCATTGGAATTAATTCCTATTTCAAGTTTATTGCTTTTTATTCAAAAGTATTTAAATCTGTACAAAGTTAAAATAAAGTTTTAGCAAAAATATTTTATTTAAGTCGTAATGTCTCAAAGTATTTTGAGATTTTCTTGGATTTTCTGATTGTTTTATTGCCTAAAATAAATAAAATGAATTTCTAGAATTATTTTAATTGGGAAACCCTTTTGAAAATCGGTGAACAGTGTTGGGCTCGGCCCATACACTGCGTGTGCGGCCCAGTGGAATGCGGCCCGATTAGCCCATGATCCCAGAGGAAATCGTGCCGAGCCGTTGGATCGCGATCGTATGGCTTGTGTCATGCCACGTCGCCGAATGCGCCTAAGCCATAGGATCGTGATCGCGTGGTCGGGTGGATCGTGTCTTTCCGTAACCCTAATCGATCGCGGCCGTTGATCCAAGCGAAGGCCCAGTTGGATCTCGTCGGAAATCCGTGCGTTCGTTGCACCACGTGGGCGATTCTTGTGAATCGTCTCGTGCGGGACTCGGAGTCGCCGCCGTGTCGAGAAGGACTCCGCCGCGCGCGTCGGTTAGTTTCGAGCACCGTGCGTGGTCGTCGAGGCTATTTAAGAGTCCGCGGCCTTCGAGAATTGTCATCGTGCGCGCGCGCACTTTTGGTCGGAAGGGTTTCGCGGTCGGCGTAGAACACGCCGGGGCTCGTCGGAGTTGATCTGCTCTGCGGCGCGAGGTTTTCGCTAAAGCGTCACGATTCGGCGGTTTTGGCGTTTGGTTCCGGATCCGGATTCGCCAAGGTGTGCGCGTCGGCCAAGCCACTTGTTCACGTCGGGGACAGCGAACGCCGTCGCCGAGTCTTCTTCTTCGTCTCCGGTGACTTTCTTCGCGCCCGCTTCGCCGTGAGCTTGGGTGAGTTCGTGACCATCGGATCGGTTGAGCGGAGAAGATCGAGCCACGTTACGCCGCCATCGCCGTTCGATCGGATCGGGGTGTGGATGCGTGCGCGTGTCGCGCATCGGCGAAGCGTGCGCGACCAATCGGGGCGAGGCGCGTGGCGCCGCGGGTTTCGGCGTCGTCGCGCCCGGGTTCACGAGTGGACGGAGGAGGTCTCGTGGACCAGGTCTATCTTGCGAGAGCCACGTGTCGAGCCTACGGTTGGTTCGGTCCATGGCTGACGTCACGCGGCGTCATAAATCGATTTTTCATATAAAAATAAATCTGTTAAATTCGTATTTTCGATTTTCGATTTGATATTTATTTCAAACTTCAAAGGCTATATCTTTTGCATCGTAACTCGGTTTGAGTGATTCCAGTTTCTAAAAATTTGTAAAATTGAGATCTATTTAATAGTGAATTTTAATTGATTTTTGGAGTTCAATTGCTCTCTGTTTTGGCATTTATTTGCTTTTCTCTTTGATGCAGCGTAGGCGTTGAATTGTGCGGCGCTTGGAGGAAGATCAAGCAACCCAAGAGCAATCTTCAGATCAAGATCAGGACCTATTCCAAGGCAAGTTGTGCTTTGATCATGTTGAACCCATGTTTGTAAAATTGCTATGTTTGATTTACACTATTGCATATATTTCAATTATACAATTGTTTCAAATTAGTTTGGGCTTAGCTAAAATACGATTGATCTATACCCTACCTTGTCATTGTATGCCATGATCCATTGTCACCCTAGATTGGTTTAATATAGTTGATTAATAATTATGATCAACATTGGAGGTTTAGACCGTTGTAGATTGCTTAGTCATGCCACGTCATCACATGTGTCAGAATCATTGATAATTAATCTTGATTAATGGAATATGGAACAATATTATGAACTTGTGTGTCATGTGGGATCACACGATGAGATTGAGTTGTTGTGGCGAGTCATGTCACGCAGCGATGTTGAATTGTTGATGGCACGTGGTGCTTGGTAATCAGCGGGGTGATAATCACTTAGATTGGGGCAAGTGGCAAGGCGAGGAGGCCAAGGTGGGCCCGATGGGCGGATGGTATGTGGAAGTCTTGCCTTGATCACACTAAGGACTTAACCTTGCAAGCCTTTGACTGAGTCAATCATGCAACCACATATGCAGTATGGGCGGCCTAGTGAGTAATTTGCAAAGTCTTAATTTTGATACTATCGTGGTCGGTGTGAGTTCCCGGGTCAGGGTGTAATTCACATGGCGCAAGAGGGGGGCCCTGGATGTGGTTTACAGACCCGCCAGTGTTGAAACCTTAGCGGGTAGTATCAGGTTAAGATAGAGCATTGTAAAGGCTTTGTTATGATCTCTCGCCTTTGTGGTGTTTGGTTGTATCACGTGGGTAAAGTGCATAACCTCTGCAGAGTGTGAAACTATTCGGATAGCCGTGCTCGCGGTATTGAGCAATGCTCGGAATTACCGGTTAAGGGTTAGTTTAATTAACTGGACAACTTAGTTGGGATGGCGGGATGCCATATGGAAAATGAATTTGATTTAGGATTGGAAACTTGGTTTATTGGAGAAATACTGAATTTATTTATTATCATTATTTGTTTTACATTCTTTACAATCTATTTACTGTATTTGTTCAGTAAATCTTGCTTATTGCAAAATAGCCATGATAGCCTACCCTTTGGAATAAGCCTTACATGTAGATAAATAGAATTGCATTACATGCACAACTTGTTGAGTGCTTTAAGTACTCACCCTTGCCAAACAACAATAATCAACAGTTGAAGAATCTACACTGTGTTGGAAGATGAAGTCAAGAAGACACGAGTCATTAGGGTCCGAGCCTTGTCGGTTGCACTGTGGTGAGCGATGAGCTATTTACGTTTCTACTTTCATTTGCTTAATAATTAGTTTATATTCTCAGGTCTTGCCTGCGTGGCTTAATAATGTAAGTTGGTCATAAGATCATACATTTAGTTATATCAATAAATGAACTATTATTCTATTATCGTTGTGTATGATGTGATATGTACCAATGTTAAGTCGTGCACTAAGCGTTGATCACAGGAATAGTGCAAGAAACACGATGGGTTCGAATCGATGGATTCGGTCCTTACGAAGCATGATAAGTCTTTACAAATTACAAAGGTTAAATCTAACTATTTCGTCCTTCCTCGAGGCGACTGCGGCGAGATGTGGTGGCAACCTCCGAGCATGCGGCTCCACCAGAGCTCGAACTCGTCGACCTCTCCGTCGGTCCGGTTCCGGACGCAGCGTTGCTCACCACCGCAAGGTCAATACCATCGTAGTGCGAGATGGTGTTGACCAGTATGCGAAGCTCCGGCGCCGCGCGCGCGATCACCGCCTTCTCAATGCGCTCCGGGACTCGGGCTAGCGAGGGCGCTAAAGAACTCGAGCCTGCTGCGGCTCCAAGGACCAGGGCGCAGACGTCCTGGCCGGCCCTGCGAAGGGCCTCTAGCTCGCGACCACTCGGCCGACCTTTTCGGCAACCTCCGCCAGCGCTAAAGCGCGTCCGCGCCGTGACCGCCGTCACGGGCTGCTGGAAGTCCCTTCCGCTCCTCAACCGCAAGGCCCAAGTTCTTCTGCGTCTGCAGATGGCAGCGGCGCCAGACGATCACGACTCACGAAAAGTCCCGGCAGAATTAAATAGAAAGCTGAGACCCTTACCGTCCGCGGAGGTCGCCAGTTTGCCGACCTCTTGCCTGACCGCCTCGTAGGAAGTCTTCAAAGAGGACAGGTCCTTCCGGCGACCTCGGCTCGAGCGGACTCGGTCGGCGTCCTTCCGAGCCTGGTCTCGCTCGGTTCGCAGACGGTTCGCCTGCGCTTGCATCGCCCCCTGGGCGGTGGTGGCGGCATTCCTAGCAATGGTGGCCTCTGCCAAGGAGGACTCGAGCTCCGCCACCTTCGTCCTCGTGGATCGGGCCCCAGCGCTCATCGAAAAGAGTCTTGGCTGCCCCTCAAGCTCTGGCGGACCTTCGCCTCGATCGCCTCACGCTCAGCGCCTCTTGAGCCAGGTGCAACTCAAGGCACAGCCGGTCGCGTTCTTCCCTGACAACCGCCCGCTGGCTGTTTGAGCCAGCCTGCAAACGCTGCAAGGTGATGACTAACCATTAGTCTCACGGCGCGTGCGTTAGAGTTTTATAAGTTGGGTTCTTTCGCCAACTTACGGTGTCGGCTTGACTCCGACTATTCGCGCCCAACGCTCGGTTGGAGGATTCCAGACAAAGAGTCAGGCCCTTTCGGACCAGCTCCATCTCCGCTTCGGCGTCCAGAACGCCTTGCTGAAGAGTGACCCACTCGCTCTCATCAGTTCTGCCCACCGAACCCGACTCAGGGGCCTCTCCCGGAAGCGGGCCCCTGGTCGTCTGCTCGGGCGGGGCGCTACCCGTCCAGAGCACCATCGGCAACGATGGTAGGATCGGTCCACCAGGGGTCCCCTCGGCGACCTCCTCCTGTGGGACCTCGGTCGGCGCCTCCCCCATGGGCGTGGGGTCGGGCACTTCAGGTACCAGCGCCGTTTCGGCTGGCACGATCGCCGGCGGCGCTGCCATCTCTTCCTCCGCAGGGGCCACCACATCGGACGGCGGTGTCCCCAACCGAGGCGCAGGAAGCTCCTCGCCAGCCTCGACCTCGTGGGCAGGCGTGCCCTCGGTCGCCAGCACCGCGATCGGCGTCGACCCGATCGGCGCCTCTGGAACTTCCTGCGGCATTGTCCCTTGCGGAACCGCCACGAGACGCCCCACGGTCACACCAGTATAAGCGCTGCACATGGCGACATTCTGAAAAGCGATTCGAACGACTTTTCTGCAAAGATGTTTGAACAAAAGAAAAGTACTTATCGAGCCGAAGCGGGTGCGCGGCGCGCGCTCTTCGCGGTCCCCTCCGAGGCGAGATCTACGGTCGCTTCCTAAAGCCGCCTCCACCGAAGGCATGCGATGGCGACAACCGCACCCTCCGCCTGAGGCCTCTCGGGCGCGGTGCCTGTGGTGTTCCCCTCTGGCGGGTCCGCGACCGGATCACCACCGGTCGGCGGGTTTAAGGAAACCCACATGCGCGTGGTCGGGGTACTTCCATCATTGTCGATGGAGGTTGCGCCCGCAGCAGTGGCCTTCGACACATCCTCGCCACGCGCGGCCCTCGCCACGCGCGGCCCTCGCCGCGCGCTCCTTCTTTTTCTTCTTCTTCCTCTCCTCCTTCCGCTTCTTGCGGGAGGAGTCGAACGCTGCGGCCTTCGCCCGAGCGGCCGCCCTCGCCTCCTTGTCTCCAGGGAGCGGTTCCCGGGAGGACATGCCCAAGAGTCCCTGGAAGGTAAAAAGCACTGGTCAGACCAAGTGTTAAACGCAAGGAAAACAGGGGCGGGAAGAGGTCCGGCCGACCTACCAGATTTGGAGGGCGGGCGCGAGAATGGCTCCGGATGGCCGCTGCGCCTCGTGGCGCCTCCTCCATGACGGCGGTCACCGGCCCGACCTCCGTCGCGGCCACTCGGCTCCGCCATCCTCATCTGTCGGACGCTCCTCGTAGCGGAACAGGGGCGAGGTCAGGCACAAGAGGTTGCACGCGCATCCCCATGAAGGCACGCACGACCACGTCCCGGTGAGTCCTCGCCTCCTTAGGGCCCCGATGCGCTCCACGATCGGGGCCACCTTGTTCTTCTCCCGCTTCAAGACACCCAGTTCCACTCCTCCCGCCACGGAAGATTGCCGGTGAAGGCGGGGCACCTGTCCGACGTTAGAGCATAGAACCACTCAAAGCGCCACCCTTGTTGGGCGACGGCGGCTTGACCTCGAGGTACTCCGTACTCGGCCGGACGGCCGGAGGCGAGCCACCAATGGGCGCCGCCCGTCGTCGGCTTGTCCTTCGAGCCTCGCTTGGAAGAAATGCCTCCAACGCCTAATCGGCTCGATTCCGAGAAAGCCTCGCAAAGGGTAATGAATATGGCGATGTGAAGGACCCGTTGGGGTTAAGATGGTGCGCCTCGCCTTGTAATGGAAGAGCAGCCCGGACGAGCGGGTGCAACGGCAAGCCGGCGCGCTCGAAAAAGGAGGCAAGGACCACGACCGTCATCCCTCGGCGAGGGGCACTGCTCGATCGACACCCTCCAACCGGAAAGATCTGCGCGGGAGGAAGCCCTTCTTCACCAAGCCAAGCGCCGCGATCGCTCTGGCGGAGCACTCGCCACGACATCCTTGCGAAAGAGACGCGGAAAGGCAAGGAGAAGAGAAGGTTGAGTTTTCTTTTCCTTGGCTCCTTGTCGATCTTTTTTGTCTTAGGGACAGGAGACGAGGAAAGCCAGCAAGCGTAACTACTCAAAGCGCCCCGGCAGCGTATATATAGAAGATGAGAAGGCACCAACCGAACAGGCGCCCCCTCGAGCGAAGCGTCGTGCCCACTCACGCCAGCCTGGTAACTCCCGATTTCCAATTCCACTCCGCATTTAAACCACGACAAAGGCAGAGCCAGTAAAGCCGCCGCCGGGCGGTCGTCCTAACCTCTCGGTCTCGCCTTGAGGCCGACGGTTGCTCGGGAACGCGCGAGGCCCCCGGCCGCTGTGGCCCCGAGCGGCAAAAGCCCGTGGCTTGCGCCAGGGCCCACTAAAGCTGCGAGTTCAAAGGGCCTACCCCACCGGATGGGCATAGGGCCGCCGGCAAAAACTTGAGCAAGGGGCAATTATGAGGTGAGCCCCACGGTGGGCCCTCGGTTAGGTCGGTGACGACCCAATCACCTCTACTCGCGTCAGAGACCATACTTAACACTCTCCTGGAGCTCATCAATGAGCGATGACCACCGGGTGTGCTCTGAGTTGGCGAATGACCCGTATTCCATACGGGATTGAGTAGAGAAAGGTTTTTATGGATCGCCCCACGCAGGCCGGGCACCCTACTCTGGGACCGTCCGCTCGGAAGGGTCCCCCTGGCGGACCTCCCGGACCCACTCGGACTACTGTTATAAAGCTCCACGAGCACGGCGTTCAAACCAGCGCGGTAAGCGCGCGTCGCTCACCCCTCCGGTCCCACACCGCGGATGGGGTATACGTGTGGGATAGACGGTGGCCACTCCTCTCGCAGCTCCCCTCGCCAGACGAGGACTCGGGATGGACGCCCCACGTCCAGCTACGACGTAAAACGAGCCTACGTCCAGCTACGACGTAAAACGAGTCGCGCAGAGGCATCGCGGTCGTCCCTGCCGACCAAGGCACGGTCTAGCTACGACGTTAAACGAGCACTCGGACACCGAACCTCGCGCGAGAGACATCGCGGTCGTCCTGCCGACCAAGGCGCGGTCTAGCTACGGCGTTAAGCGAGCACTCGGACACCCAAACCTCGTGCAGAGGCATCGCGGTCGTCCCCGCCGACCCGTGCACGGTCTAGCTACGACGTTAAGCGAGCACTCGGGGCGGTCTAGCTACGGCGTTAAGCGAGCACTTGAACACCGAACCTCGCGCGAGGCATCGCGGTCGTCCCCGCCGACCAAGGCACGGTCTAGCTACGACGTTAAGCGAGCACTCGGACACCAACCTCGCGCGAGAGGCATCGCGGTCGTCCTGCCGACCCGAGCACGGTCTAGCTACGACGTTAAGCGAGCACTCGGACACCGAACCTCGCGCGAGGCATCGCGGTCGTCCTGCCGCCGACCCGAGCGCGGTCTAGCTACGACGTTAAGCGAGCACTCGGACACCGAACCTCGCGCGAGGCATCGCGGTCGTCCCTCGCCGACCAAGGCACGGTCTAGCTACGACGTTAAGCGAGCACTCGGACACGAACCTCGCGCGAGGCATCGCGGTCGTCCTGCCGACCCGTGCACGCGGTCTAGCTACGACGTTAAGCGAGCACTCGGACACCCGAACCTCGCGCAGAGGCATCGCGGTCGTCCCTGCCGACCCGGGCACGGTCTAGCTACGACGTTAAACGAGCACTCGGACACCCGAACCTCGCGCAGAGGCATCGCGGTCGTCCCTGCCGACCAGGGCGCGGTCTAGCTACGACGTTAAGCGAGCACTCGGACACGAACCTCGCGCGAGGCATCGCGGTCGTCCTGCCGACCGAGCACGGTCTAGCTACGACGTTAAGCGAGCACGAAATGAAGATATCCATAAAGGAAATTTCATTATAGGCCAACAGCTCAAACTTTACACAATTTTGCAATATAGTACTCGGCAGTGCGAAAATAGTTACGCTACACTACGGCAAGGCCTCCTCGCTCGAAGCCTTTTAACATCCGTGCGGCACGGCGGCACCGACGACATGTTGGTAGGCCCTTGCACGGTCGGCGGGACGGCCGCCGCAGATGTGGGCAGTGCGCCGTCGCCTCTGCCGTTCAAAGCAACATCGACGGCCGCACCAACTACGATCGGCGTCCTCGCGCCATCGCCTCTAGGAGGCCTCCTTGCTACCTCGAGCTTGGGCGACCTCGGCGGCGCGATCGACGCAACAAAGATCACGGGCTGCGCACTTCTTCCTCCGGAGTTCGCCATCGCTGGTCGAACTCACCAAAGCTTCGACCAAGGGATCCTCTTCTTCGCCCGACATCATCACCAAAAGCGAAGGCTAAAGGGTGCCCCGAAGCCATAGTTAAGAAAACAAAAGGGATTCTCGTTTAAGGGTTCATCACTCAAGCAAACCGTGGCGTCCTTATATACCCGGACGAAGGAAGATTGAACGCCTCCGAATAAATGCAAGCGTCCGGAAAGCGGCGCCCTTCACGAAATCCGGCGATCCGAAGATGAGCGGGCGAAGCGCCAAGTCGTCTTGTGCAGTCTTGCGCGACGAGGTGATTCAAAGACCCGCGTTCGAATGACCAGGCAAAATTCCAAGGCGGCCGTCAGATGCGTTGGGGTACACCTGGCAGAAATCGCTTGACCGAGTCGGTCGAGCTGACCGTATGGGCCTAGCCACTATTCTCAACCCTCAACCGAATCCAGAAATCGCTCAAGGGTTCGGGGCTCTTGACGAATACTAATAACGGGTACCCCAACATTAAGGTGACCAACCGCGGCCTCAAGCACACTCAAGCCCAACAGCCGTTTCCGACCCTCCGACCTAAGTACTGCAAAGCCACACGGGACTTCCTTCCCGACCAACCAAGGGAAATGTCTCCGACCGAGCCAAACTCCCGACCTCCTCGGAGAGGCGGCCACCGGCTCGACCAAACAGGCTCCCGACCGCAGCGATGGTCGGAATCCTCGACTCGATCGTGCCAAGATCACTCCTGCCGAGGGTCACGTGTCGCGACCTCTACCAAACGACCGCCACGTACTCCCACGAACGGGGTCAATCAAAGTGACTATACAAGGCGGCGCTCCTTCCCGTAAGGTTTAAATGATCGGCCAAGTCACGCTCGATCCCATCGGCCGGTCACATACAATGCGAAGACACGCTCTCTCCGGCGCCGCCACGTCGAGCGCGACAACGTCAACACCGTAAGGTTCGCGAGAGGGCGTGTACGCCGTTTCGAGAAATACCTAACCGCCGACCGGCTAAGCTACCGACCCGGCATGGGCAAGACCGGCGTTGATCGATCAGCGAGCGAAGGACCAAGCTCCTAGTGTAGGTCGTCTTGTCCTCTCCCAATTCCGATGTAACACCCCTTCCTTTCGTATAAAAGGAGGCGGAGCTCCGTAGAAAGAGGGCGAAAAGAGAGAGCGCCATCGAACCCATCCGACTAAGTCATTGGCACTCTTGCTTGTAAACCTTGTGCGATCATACATGCATAATAGAATCTGGCGCCACCACACGAATCGAGTAGGGATCTTACGCCTCAACGGTATACATCTTGGACTTTTGAGTCTAACCATTCAGGGAGAGGAACGCACGACCCTTTAGACTTACAAATTTACTTGCCGGTGCTCGAAACGCCGACACCAGTGGAATGCCATATGATTTCCCGGCATTTTTCATCCAAAGGTTGATTTCCTCCCCCTAATGACGGGAAACGATCCTCGTCAAAGATGCAATCAGCGAACCGGGCTGTATGCAAATCTCCAGTCATGGGTTCCAAATACCTGTTATGGATGCACTCTCATAACCAACGTATATCCCAGACTTGCGGAGAGGACCCATTGCGATCCATTGAGGGGTGGTATAGGTACATATACCATACACCCAAATTTTCTAAGATGGGAGATCTTGGGATGATCCGTGCACAAGTCGCATAGGAGAATGGATGTTGTAGGCCGACGGTCTAAAATTGATAAGAGCTGCTGCGTGTAGGACTGCGTGTCCCCAACAAGTGTTGGACAAGTTACAACTCTGCAAAAGCGGTCTGGCAATAAACTTAATCCTCTTTATTAGTGCTTCTGCTAGTCCATTCTGCGTATGGACGTGCGGTACAGAGTGCTCAACTGCTATCCCTGTTGCTGTGCAATAATCATCAAATGCCTTTGAAGTAAATTCTCCGGCATTGTCCATTCTAATGGACTTCACGCGATGATCAGGGAAAGCATTCTTAATTCTTATGATCTGCGAGATCAGCTTTGCAAAAGCATGGTTTCTTGTTGACAACAAGCATACATGCGACTATTTCGAGGAAGCATCGATGAGCACCATAAAGTATCGAAATGGCCTGACAGGGGCTAAATCAGACCGCAAATATCCCCCTGGATGCGTTCCAGGAATGCAGGGATTTCACTTTGCACTTTCATGACAGAGGGTCTAGTTATTAATTTTCCGGTGGCACATGCAGGGCACACAAAATCTTCATGATTTGGGAAATTTTTAACATTAATGCCATGACCTTGTGAGTTGTTCACTATATTTCTCATCATTCTAAGACCAGGATGGCCTAATCTACCATGCCATAAAGAAAATAACTCAAAGCTTCTAAAAACAGTCTTCAAGGAAGTATACACTTCGGGTGCATGAATATTCGTGTAGTACAACCCAGATTCATATGAGGGACATTTTTCTAATACCATTTTTCCACATACCGCGTGCTTCACAATGCACAAGTATTCTTTGCTATTTTCTTCATTGGTTTCTACATGAAAACCATTGGCGCGGATGTCTTTAAAGCTTAAGAGAGTGCGCGTTGATTCAGGGTACAAAAGGGCTTCTTCAATTACCAAAGTTGTACCCATAGGCAATATAATTGTGGCTCTTCCTGAGCCGATTACATATGAGTCGCTTCCTGCGATCGTAGTAATCTTTCCAGCGTTCTTCGTGATCGACTGGAAATACTTAGACTCTCTTAAGATGGTATTTGTTGTGCCACTATCAACAATGCATATCTCTTCCATTTGGGCTCTACGATTTCTAGATGCAAGAAATATAATCCCAATCAAGCAGAGGCAAAATAATTCAAATATTGCTTGTAAATGAAAGAATCTTTGGAATAAAGAATAAATTGCATATATATTCATGAGAGAAGTATGCTCTTCTAGAGCTTACTATTCATTATTCAAAAGAAAAAGCTAGCAACCATAATCTAAAAGAAAATGTGATTCATGCATTTAAACGGCAGTGCACGGTTTGATCGTTACGCTCGACGGTAGGTTTCAAGTCTCTGCGAGGACCATAGACCAATCGCGACGGAGCTTCTTGCCCCAAGAACTATCTTCACGTCCGATGCCCAAGTGAGGTAGTTCTGACCGTGCGGGGCCAGTTCTTCAAACTCACGATTCACGATTCATGATTTCAAAATTCCGACATTAGATTACTGCGTGTAATCTAATAGAAAATGGTTGCAATAAGCATAAAGTACAGAAAATAAATTGCTATGCATTGCAGTATCTTAAATAAAGCAATGGATTCAAAAATCATAAAGAATATACATTAAATAGAGAAATAAAGCTAGAAAAAAATTGAAACAGAGCCAAATAAATCTTCTTAATTTTCTGGCAATTTTTCAAAAATTTTGCAAATTTTTCTGCAATTTTTCTCTTTTTTTTTCTTTTCTTTCTTTTCTTTCCTTTTTCTTTTCTTTTCCTTTTCTTCCAGCCGATTCGGCCTGCGCTGCTAGGCGTGCGTGGCCTGCTTGGCCCGCCCCGGCCCATCACGATGTGCGGCTAGGGTTTCCCCTAGCCGCCGCCGCAACTTACCCCGTGCGTTCATTTTTTTTTCTTCGCGCGTCATCTTCGCCTCGCCTTCCTCGCCTCGCGCGCCTCGCCTTCCTCGCCTCGCGCCGCCCGCTCGCCTTCCTCGCCTCGCGCCGCCCGCTCGCCTACCTCGCCTCGCGCGCCGCTTGTCTTCCTTGCCACGCGTCGGCCGTTCGCCTTCCTCGCCTTGCGCCGGCCGTTCGCCTTCCTCGCCTTGCTCGTGGTTCGCCTTCCTCGCCTTGCGCCGGCCGCCTCGCCTTCTTCTTCCCCAGCTTCGAGCACGGAGAAGGCAACGAGACGGCGGCAGCGGCGGCTTCTAGCCGAGGAGCGGTGACGAAAGGGCGGCGGGTCGGGCCAGGGCTGCGCGCCGCTTCGGGCGATGGTGCGGTGGCGGCGACGCGAGGTCGAGCCGGAGGTTGGCGGCGGCGCGGCGCGAGCACGCGTAAGCGGTGGCGCCGCGCGCTATGGGCTGGCGTCGGCGTGGCGCGTGCCGACGGTCGGGCTTCAGCCGCGAGCCGAAGCTCGAGATGCCGCGTTGCTCGCGGGCGGCGGCGGCGTCGCTGCCGAGGCGAGCCGGCGGCGGCCGAGTGCAGCGCGACGGCGGTGGGCGTAGCGCCGCGTCCGCGGCCGGCCGAGCGACGGCCGCTAGCCGGAGCGGGCGCGCGGCGGCCGGGCCGTCGCGGCGGCCGGCGATGGCGTCGCCGAGTCACCGTCTGCGCGCCGGGCGCCGTCGCGGTGCGCCGCCGCTTTTCTTGGCCGTCTTCGAGCTGTGAAACCGAGGCCGTCGGCGCGTCGCTGCCGCGAAGGGCCGGAGGCCGACGGTGGCGGCTGCGTCTTGCGGCGCGACGGTTCGAGACACGCCGCGTGGCCGGCGCCGTCTGCGGCGAGAGCGCGACGGAGATGACGCGCGCGGCCGCGAGCCGAGCGCCGAGGCCGAAGTCGACGACGCTGCGAGCGCCTGCGCCGGCGGCGCGCTTGAGCGCCATCTTTTTTTTTGTGGATGAACAGTAAAAACCATGTACTGTAGCTTCGTGCTAGTAGTCTTCGAGCGATCGCCGTGTAGCTTCGTGCCACGTGGCGAAAGCGGTACAATATGCGTAGGATAGATGCATGCGAAGAAAACGACAAGCGTTTAGATTCAATCTCCAAAATCCTACCTTTCTCACCTTTCAAATCTGAACTCCGGTAGAGCTTCGTGCTGATAACGTGTTAAGGAACCTCGCTATCGAATAGTCCGGGGTTCCCGAACAGATCTGAATTGGAGAACAGAAAGAGAGAGAGACACGTGTTTAGGGAGAGCAACAGCGGGAATTCTTTATTGCTAATGATTTCCTGTACATAGGGGGGACCCCCTCCTCCTTTTATAGCGCTCATCTAGGGTTTCGACTTAAGGGACTAGCATGAATCTTCATGGGCCTTTAGGGTTTCCCAACAAAAAGTACCATGCGTAGTACTCCAATTTTGTTAGTTGACCGGCCCAAAAGCAGCATCTCACGCTCCTTGTTTCAGCACTGATGAGTCATGAACTAATGAATTTTCAAGCAAATTGAACAGACTAAAAGGCAGAGTAAAAAGCCTCCTTTCCGATTGAGATCAATTTCAAAGAAAAAGCTTTTGGAACAGCTAATGATGACTCGAAAGTTTCATACATCTTCCTTCATTCCTTTTTATCTTTCCAATCGAAAATACTTTTATGAAAAATCTGAAGGATTTCTCTATGAGCTAGTAAGATTTAAGATCGATTCGTCGCTGACAAGTTACGTCTGAGCCATAAAAAACGGGCATGCGCCAACAATCTTTTTTCCTTGAAAATTTTGATCATTTTTTCTTCTTATGAAACCATGAAGAACTAGCTAGAATTTCACGCGGTCGCCACGGGCGATCCCTCAATTTTAATATGGAGGGAACAATTTTTTGTTTTAAAAAACAGAGGAAAATAAAAAAATAGAAAACACTGTACCTCACTGTTAAGAGGGGGATTCTTTTAAAAAAACAATTCAGGAAAACAAAAAAGAAAGTGCTATAGCTATGGCACCATAGAAAATACAGGGCCGAACACGCGTGGCATCAGACGCAGAGCTCTCCGTATCTCTCCAACAATAATAGGTTTTCTTTTCAAAAAAGAAGAAAATGTTATAGCTATGGCACTATAGAAACAGTGCCGAACGGCGCGTGACGACAGATGTAGAGCTCTCTGTGCCTCTCTAACAATAATAGGTTTACTCATTTTCCACATGCACACTATTAGGGTATCTCTAATAGTGTCACTTCAGCTGTCTCTTAGCTATATCATATTAGTAAAATCTTACATGAAGGAGAGATGGTGAAAAAAGAACATGCTATCACGCAAACCAACGCAAATAGTGATAGAATGTGAGAGTAAAATATGATAAAAATAATATTACATAGTTAGAGAAATGATTTTAGAGACGCACTACTAGAAATATTGTCTAATGTTATTTCTAAACGAGTTAGAATCCTTATCTTAAAAGACAAACTATGGTACATGCTCTTATCCCTTTACTCAGGGTGAAAGCAGGATGGGACGTGGGCAATGTTGTACTTGTCCACATAGGTCACGAAAGTTTACGCAGGTTTATACAGCAGCCCACCAACGATTATGATAGTCGATGTGGTACCCACAACCTGCATCTGCCTACATAAACTTGTAACGTGTAAATGAAAGTGCGGGGGACTTGCAATCTTTCTCCCAGGACCAATTTAAGATTGGGATGCATGACATTCCAAACCAATAAAAACAATTTAACGGAACAAGGCAATAGTGTCGCAACTTGCAACAAACCACAACAGAAATTTTCTTTTCATGTTTCAGAGAAGAAAATATTTCAGAATAAACCTCTACATCAATGCAGTTTAATCTCAATCTACGGGACCAACATTTCTTCTTTGTTGCACTGGATGGCTTTGCCAATTATCGTCACCGCTGGTTCAACAAATTGAACTAAATTGGTTCAACATTTCTTCCAGAAATTCTTTCTTTTTTTAATAAGAAGTCCCCCGAGTTCTTGTAACTTCAATATTTAAAAAAAAATTGGTTCACTATGTTATTGTTCAAAAGAATGCATCATATTCCATTTGTTGAGATGCTCGTGGGCACACAAGATTAACAGATATTTCAGAAGAAACTAGTATAGTACCCTGTCTTCCGGTTTCCTTTTTCCAGCACGTAATATATGGTCTTTTCCTTTTCTAGAACGTTTGTTTCCTTTTCTTAATTCCAGGATATTTGTTTCCTTTTCCTTAAGATGATGCTGGAGGTGGGGAGAGATCTGTTGTGGGCCACAAGGATGAGTTAGACACATTAAACAATAGCCATCGGATGTGGGTGAGGCAAGTTTCTGAGGACGTTTCGCTGGGTGCATGAAGGTTAGACCATCTCTAGTGGGGTGCATTATTTAGGGTGGACGTAGAAAAGAATGCTTATGTGCATTATAAAGGGGTATAGATACGGTAATCATCACGGTAACAAAATTGGCATTCACACATGCATGATGCCTACAAACAGAAATTACAAAAGAAGATCATAGTATCGATCAAATCTCTTCCGTTCTTGCCAGTTTGATTCCAAATCCAATTATGACATACAATTGTGAATCAACCACCCAGGGCCAGACATCTACGATCCCCCAAGAGCAACACGGCAGTTCTTATTTTCTAGGCAGCTTGCTGTTGTCCTAGATGATGATAACTGGTGCGGTTTGCAACCTCTGAAAATTTTCTTTGGAATCTACAGGATTGATCCCTTTTGAATTCGATAAATCATACATCTTCTTGATCAATCCACTAATAGGCACCCGTGACTCCAAATCCACCCAATTAGTAGCACGAGTGTTTGGTGATGTTAGTGTAGCCCGAAGAACACTTACCTTCCAAGAAGAAGATTAGGGGGAGCCTCAAGGTGGTCAGACATGGAAGATGCGGGAGCACATGCCCTTGAACCACCGAAGTCCCCTGCGGAGCGAGGTCTTCACATTCTTCTCCACCGCGTACATCTTGTAGCTGACTACCCATCGCCACTGCTTCATCTCTGGGTCACTAAAGCACCTCACGTTGACCCGCGCCAACAGCCGCCCTACCTCTCAACGACCGAGGGCGGGGTGTATGGGGTCGGCAGAGCCACGGCGAATTGCTGTCACGGCGTGGGCAGCCTTCATGAGCGATGCGAGCTACACGGGTGTGACGTAGACTGCTACAAGCGCAACTTAATTATGCGAGTGTCCACATAATATTTTATACGAGCTAAATTAAATGGGTTAACCCTTACCCCTCACCGGCCACCTGTCTATCCACCACCTTGACGCCCGCTTCCACGTTGGCCTCACCTTACCCCGCCCTGTCCACGTCGGCATGAGGCCTCCTCCCCCACGAGCGACGACCTCCAGAAGAGTCCGGTACGTTCTATGCCAGGTGGACCGCGGATTCCTTAGACCCACGAGTCAGTGACGAAACCGGTGACTCAGGAGTCGCCGAGTCCCAAACCCCCACTGCGAGGAGGAAGCTATAAAAGAACATTATAATATGCTCCGCTCCCTCTCCCAATCTCGCCTTCTGAGATAATTAACGCGACCGTCGCAACCACCGACCACCCGAGACCTACGGCCTCCTCGAGCGAGTCGCCGCCACTGCCGCCGAGCGGAGTAACCATGGCGAGCCAAGGCGAGCCCTCGGCCTCCACCGATCCGTAAGATCCCGCCCCGATCCGATCCGATCTAGCGGCCTCTAGGGTTTTCACTTCCGATCTGTTTTTTTGGGGGGATTTTTTGGTGATTTTTTTTGTGGGTGTGGTGCAGTAAGGGGAAGAAGGACTACTCGACGGCGATCCTGGAGAGGAAGAAGTCGCCGAACCGGCTGGTGGTCGACGAGGCCACCAATGACGACAACTCCGTTATCGCACTGCACCCGGACACTATGGAGAGGCTACAGCTCTTCCGCGGCGACACCGTCCTCCTCAAGGTACGATGCGGGCTGACCTGAGCCTTTTTACTTTTTCAGGAATTTTTAGCGGATTAGCCGGTGTCGTTGTGAGATTTGCGGCATGTTCTGGAGGCGCCTGCTTTGTTGGGAATTGGAATTAGTTGATCCGGGGATACGAATCTGTTGGAAAAACCGTACTTTATTCCTGTACCTGCTTGCCGAAGTGTTGGATAATATGGAATCTATTGTTTTGCTCGAAATTTTTAGGAAGTTAGTGGGTAGTGCCGTTTTGTCTTCAGTGTATTAATCTGTCTGTGTTTTGAACTTTGGATTGCGACCTGTCAAATTGCAGCCTGAAAATCCTATGCTTTGGTTAAGGTTTGGCTTTTGTGTTCGCCTCAGTGTGATGTAATTTTACTGGATTGGTTTCAGACTTTCAGGTGTACTAGCATAATAGCATGTGCTTATTACATTGTTATATTGCTACTAGACACACTTTTGCAAGATATTTTGGAGCGTGTAAGATATTTTGCTGTCATAGAACCAAGGGTAATACTCAGTTTTATCCTACTGTGTGTTTGCAGTTGAGCTGCCATGATATTTAGCATACTCTGTACCAGACATGAGCACAATCGCTATTTTGTGTTATATGTGAATTTTATATGGTTCTCATTTCTCAGGAACTTACACATATAATGGATCATCTATTTGCAAGCTTGTTTCCTGATGGTCAGGCTTGAAAATTTGTTTTGGCAGATGATGGAAGTTTAGCAGTTAAACTGTATTGATTGTTGCTGCTGTGGTATCTCATTCTGGTTCTTATGTTTGTTATCTTCTGCATTATAGGGTAAGAAGAGGAAAGACACCATTTGCATTGTCCTTGCGGATGACACCTGTGAGGAGCCTAAAGTTAGGATAAATAAGGTTGTCAGGAAGAACTTGAGGGTGCGACTTGGCGATGTTGTCTCTGTACATCAGTGCCAGGACGTTAAATACGGGAAGCGTGTGCACATTCTTCCAATTGATGACACAGTTGAAGGCATTACTGGGAACCTGTTTGATGCCTTCTTGAAACGTGAGTTTCTGACCTTCAAACTTATGTCATGTTATGATGTCTCTGCTCATGTTAATTTAAAGTCTTGCTTGTGCATGCCCTGTATAAAATTCAATTTACATATTGTATCTCTTGTTTTTCTTGACATGGAAAAAAGCTCCTCTGTCTGCTTATGTGATACTGAATCCGGTCATATTGATTACTGATAATCAGTCTTTGCGAAATTGTGCAGCATACTTCCTAGAAGCATACCGCCCTGTGAGGAATGGAGACCTTTTCCTTGTCAGGGGTGGAATGAGAAGTGTGGAGTTCAAAGTCATAGAGACTGACCCTGCTGAGTATTGCATCGTTGCACCGGATACAGAAATATTCTGTGATGGAGAGCCTATTAAGAGAGAGGATGAGGAGAGACTTGACGAGGTTGGTTATGATGATGTTGGCGGAGTTAGAAAGCAGATGGCTCAAATCAGAGAGCTTGTTGAACTTCCACTGCGTCATCCTCAGCTTTTCAAGTCTATCGGTGTGAAGCCACCAAAGGGCATATTGCTATATGGGCCACCTGGTTCTGGAAAGACCCTTATTGCTCGTGCTGTTGCAAATGAGACAGGAGCATTCTTCTTTCTGATTAATGGTCCAGAGATTATGTCAAAGTTAGCAGGAGAGAGTGAGAGCAATCTCAGGAAGGCATTCGAAGAAGCAGAGAAGAATGCGCCATCTATCATTTTCATTGATGAGATTGATTCCATTGCTCCCAAGAGAGAGAAGACCCATGGAGAAGTGGAACGGCGTATTGTTTCACAGCTTTTGACTCTTATGGATGGACTCAAAGCTCGTTCACATGTTATTGTTATGGGTGCTACAAATCGCCCTAACAGTATCGATCCTGCTCTTCGAAGATTTGGAAGGTTTGACCGGGAAATTGACATCGGTGTTCCTGACGAGGTTGGACGGCTTGAGGTCCTCCGTATCCACACTAAAAACATGAAATTAGCAGAAGATGTAAGTGACTTCTATCATAATCTTTTTTATGGTATTAGCATTTTATATACTTTTGTCCTATTGTTTCAGAGTTGTTTCATACATCTTTTTTTTAATTGTATCACAGGTTGATTTGGAACGCATTTCCAAAGACACCCATGGATATGTTGGTGCAGATCTTGCTGCCCTTTGCACTGAGGCTGCACTTCAGTGTATTCGTGAGAAGATGGATATCATAGATCTAGAGGATGAGACAATTGATGCTGAGATATTGAACTCCATGGCTGTTACAAATGACCATTTCAAGACTGCACTCGGGACAAGCAACCCATCTGCTCTTCGTGAAACTGTGAGTTCCTCTGGAAACAAACTCTTCTGTCTGTGTTTGTTCCTGTTTGGTGATACTAAGTTTAGTTTCTTTATGAATTCAGGTTGTTGAAGTTCCAAACGTCTCTTGGGAAGATATTGGTGGACTGGATAATGTCAAGAGGGAACTGCAAGAGGTATGCCGATGCACATTGATTTTATTATATGCTGATATTGGTCTTTTGCATTGTAAATAGCTCGTTAATGTACATAATTCTTTTTGCAGACTGTTCAATATCCGGTGGAGCATCCAGAGAAGTTTGAGAAGTTTGGCATGTCCCCATCCAAAGGAGTTCTGTTTTATGGTCCTCCTGGTTGTGGTAAGACTTTGTTGGCCAAGGCAATTGCCAACGAGTGCCAGGCTAACTTCATCAGTGTCAAGGGTCCAGAGCTGCTTACCATGTGGTTTGGTGAGAGTGAAGCGAACGTTCGCGAAATTTTTGACAAGGCCCGTCAGTCTGCTCCATGTGTCCTCTTTTTCGATGAACTTGATTCGATTGCTACACAGGTTTGTCAACCCTTCCCACATACTCTCTTGTTTGCATTTGGTATCACATTTCCCTTGACTTATAAATGTTCTTGTCCTGTTGCAGAGAGGAAGCAGTGTGGGTGATGCTGGGGGTGCTGCTGATAGAGTGCTGAATCAGCTACTGACAGAGATGGATGGCATGAATGCCAAGAAAACTGTGTTCATCATTGGAGCAACAAACAGGCCTGACATCATAGACCCAGCGTTGCTTAGGCCAGGGCGTCTTGATCAGTTAATCTATATTCCACTTCCTGATGACCAATCTAGGCTCCAAATTTTCAAGGCTTGTCTAAGGAAGTCTCCTGTGGCGAAGGATGTTGACTTGCAAGCTCTTGCCAAATACACCCAAGGGTTCAGCGGTGCAGATATTACGGAAATCTGTCAGCGTGCATGCAAATATGCAATTAGAGAGAACATTGAGAAGGTAACTTTCTCTAACCAAACGATTTGGTAATATTAATATACTGTATTAATCACCCACAATTCCACATACAAATTATATGATCATAAACTAGTTGCAAGGCCATCTTAGCTTGATGTATTTACGAAATAGAACTGCCCCAGTTATCCCTGTGGTACATCTTAGTACCCTCTATTGAGACGGTCCAAGTTAGACAGTTTTGAACCAAGAATTTGGGCCCTGCTAAAGTCTAGTTTGAACGAGTAACAAAATCTAGCAAGCAGTGTCATATCATAATTTGTTGAATTATTGTAATATTGCTGCTACGCTCTTTGGGCAGTTCTAGTTTGTCCTAGCTTAAGATGTTTGTGTAATTGTTGAGAAACATTTTCATTCTACCCTATCTTAATCATGTAATAAGCGAGGCCAACCCAGAATATGCTGAATGGCAACTGAGTAAATCTTCCTTGCTACTTTGATCTGGATTATGTTGGTTTCAGGACATTGAGAGGGAGAGGCGGAGAAGGGACAACCCTGAAGCAATGGAGGAAGACGAGGTAGATGACATTGCTGAGATCAAGGCTACTCACTTTGAGGAGTCAATGAAGTACGCACGCCGGAGTGTCAGCGATGCCGACATCCGCAAATACCAGGCGTTTGCCCAGACATTGCAGCAATCTCGCGGATTTGGCAGCGAATTCCGCTTCTCGGAGCGGTCAGAAGCTGGCGCTGGCGCTGCCACCGATCCATTTGCATCTGCTGCTGCGACAGCCGACGAGGATGATTTATATAGTTAGTTTCTCTGGTGTCGTTAGCTCACTCTCGAGTGTGTGTTTAATATTTGTTGCCTCAATCGTGTTGTGTTAAATTAGTCAAAACTTTAGACACGGGCAAGTCCTGCAATGATATTTATTACCAGTACGTTTGGAAGCTGCTGAGATCATCCACTCGGCCTAAGTTGTGGTCCTGTCGCCTGTGGCTGCTATTGGCCGATGACAATTTCCGAATTTCTGAAGGATGTCAGGTGTTTTATGCGTGGAATTTTTATATAATTTTGCTGAGATCCCCAACCTCGATTGTGAATTTGTGATTCAAGCAGCAGAATTCTTAACTGTCCTCTTTTGGTCGGTCTGGATAGTTTCGTTTTTTCATGATTTGAAAACAAGATTTTATGGTCTGGCTAGGTATGGAAAATGCTTAGAGCAGAGTTTGGCAATTGGAATGGACGAAAACTAGGTAAGCAAGGAATTTCCGAGCACGCCCTTTAGGTGTGTTTAGAGGTGGTGTCGTGCCGGGTCACATACGGCACATTTACAATTTGCATCGTTCGGTGTCGTCAGTTTAGATTTTATCCATTTGCACTATTGTAACGAGAGGAAAGTATTAAGAAAAAGAACTAAATTTTTTAGATTTTATCCATTTGCACTATTGTAACAAGAGGAAAGTATTAAGAAAAAGAACTAAATTTTTTATCTCACGTAGTCTCCTTTTCTCTCTCCCCAGTCTCTATCTCCACGCAGATCGATCTCTTGATCTCTCTATCAATGGCCGGCTCCCCCGCCTCCCTCTCCCTCTGCGGCTGGCTCCCCTGCCTCTCTCTCCCTTTGTGTTGCACCCTCTCTCTATTAGTCGCTCTCTCTCTCGCCTAATCTGTCTCTCGCTCTCCACCTTCTACAGCCTCTCCACTCTCTACATACGTACGAAAAACGTGTTTGCTATCAGAAAGTCGGCTCCACCCATTTTCTCCTTTCTTCTCTCTTTTCTTTTCGTTCCTTTTCTTCTTTTCCCCCTCGATGCCCTTGCCCCCTCTGCCTCTTCGCCTCTCACCCTCGTCGGCCTGCCCCACTCCCTTGCGTTTCTCCCCTCCCCGCCTTGTCCCCATGACACTCTCACCTCCTCACCCCCCTCCGCTCTCCACCTCCCTCTAGTAAGTCCTTCACCATTGTAGCCTCTCCCCTCAGGCCTCAACTCCCTTCACCCCACCTCTCTTTTTCTTTCCTTTTCTTCTCTTCTTTTTCCTTTTTCTTCCCCTTCTTTTCTTTTTTTCCCTTTTCTTCTCCCCTTCTCCTCCTATCCACATGGCCGCACCTCCCCTCCCATGCCCTATTACCTCCTCCTCCGGCTTCCTCCCCCTACCTCACCGCCTCCCCTTCCAGCCTCCCCCCTTACCCCGTCGCCTCCTGCTCTGGCCTTTCCCATCTCCACCCCCTCTCCCCTCCCTCGCAGCCTCCACCTCCTAGCCCCCTCCAGCTCCCCCGTGGCCTCCACCTCCTGGCCCCCTCTGGCCTCCTTCGCCCTTGACAGTCGACGTCGCCCCCACCACCCCCTTCGGCCGCCTTGCCCTCCCCTTCCTCCTCCGCCCCTTTCCCCTTCGGCGCGGCTTGAGCGCAGGCATCCCCTTCCCCCTCCAGTGCGGTGCGGGTGCAGGTACCTCTCCTCTCCCCCACCTCCTTGCTGCAGGGTCGGTCTGTGCCACTGTGCCCATCGCGTGTCGTGCCACACAAGCATGACCCAAATCGCCGTGCCAGGCCGTGCCGCCCACCGTGCCCCGTTCCGGGGCCTGGCAAGGCCCGAGCAACCATGCTGTGCCAACACAGCCCATATATCTTCGTACCGGGTTGGGTCGTGCCCGCCATGCCACGGGTCGACCCAAAAAAACACGGCCCGATGCCCACCTCAAAATGTGTTACAAGCACTCCGCGTTATTCCGACGATACATAATTAAGGAATTTAGTAACAGACGCATGCACACACTTGTAAAACTCGGGAAAGAAGACAAGGCAGGGCAATGACACGGGTGTCAAATTTGAGAAATCAACAAACATTTTTTAAGAGGTGCTTTTGTGTTTTTTTTACAGTTATATATATTAAAGTATGAATGAAAGATAGGTACTTATCTCTTTGTTTATTTTATAATTTATACAATTGTAATCCGAGGGAAAATGTTTGAGCACCGCTCTATCCAGAGTTGGCAGCGCGAGGCAACGACGGCGCAAGTTTTGCCATCAACCCCCGGTCGCCCCCCGAATGCCGCCTCCGCATCCCCCTCTCTCCCCGCCGCTCCTCCTCCGCCACCTCGACGGCCGCGCGCTCTCCACGCCGCTGCTCGACCCCCTCATCCGCGCGGCCTCCTCCTCGCCCTCCACCCCGCACCACTCCTTCTCCCTCTTCCTCCTCCTCCTCCGCTCCGCGCTGCGCCCCTCCCACCTCACCTTCCCCTTCCTCGCCCGTGCCGCCGCGCGCCTCGCCTCCCCGCGCCTCGCGTGCGCGCTCCACGCGCATCCGCTCCGCCGCGGTCTCCTCCCCGCCGATCTCCACGTCGCCAACTCCCTCGTCCACATGTATGCTGCCTGCGCGCTCCCGGGCCTCGCCCGCCGCCTATTCGACGAAATCCCCCGCCCGAACCTCGTCTCCTGGAACGCGCTCCTCGACGGCTACGCCAAGTGCCGCGACCTCCCCGCCGCACGGCGGGTGTTTGCGCAGATGCCGCAGCGGGACGTGGTCTCCTGGAGCGCCATGATCGACGGGTGCCTCAAGTTTGGGGAGCACCGCGAGGCGCTCGCGGTGTTTGAGATGATGGAGGCTGAGGCCAGTGGGGTCAGAGCGAACGATGTCACGATGGTCAGCGTGCTTGGGGCGTGCGCGCACCTGGGGGACCTCGGCCGGGGGAGACGGATGCACTGGTACATGAGGGAGCGTGGGTTTCCACTGAACCTCAGGCTCGCCACCTCACTTGTTGACATGTACGCCAAGTGCGGGGCGATCAGCGAGGCTCTCGAGGTGTTCCGGACTGTGCCGGTGACGAGCACCGATGTATTGATATGGAACGCCGTGATTGGTGGGCTTGCGGTGCATGGGATGGGCAGGGAGTCGGTGGAGATGTTCCGGGAGATGCAGTGTGCTGGGGTTGTGCCGGATGAGATCACGTACCTTGGTTTGTTGAGCGCTTGTGTGCATGGTGGCCTGGTGGATGAGGCTTGGAGGTTCTTTGGCTCACTTGAAGCTCAAGGGCTCAGACCGCATGTTGAGCACTATGCTTGCCTGGTAGATGTGCTTGGTAGAGCGGGCCGCTTGGAGGAAGCATATGGTGCTGTTAAGAGTATGCCAATGAAGCCCACTGTTTCTGTACTTGGTGCTCTCCTGAATGCTTGTCATCTGCATGGATGGGTGGAGTTGGGGGAGGTAGTCGGCAGGCAGCTTGTCCAATTGCAGCCAGACCATGATGGCAGGTACATTGGATTGTCCAATATATACGCAGTTGCTAAGCGGTGGCAAGAAGCAAAGAAAGCGAGAAAAGTGATGGAGGAAAGAGGCGTGAAAAAGGTCCCTGGATTTAGTGAGATTGATGTTGGTGGAGGGCTCTGTAGGTTCATTGCCCAAGACAAGACTCATCCATGCTCAAAAGAGATTTATGCCTTGCTGAATCTTATAGCAATGGAGATGAAAATGAAGGATGATGTTGCCATTCCAGAGTACTTCTGTACATACTGCTAGGAAGACTGTTGTGCCTGTGGATATCTCAAAAACCAAATTCCCAGCACCAGTTTGATCATGCTTTCGGTCTGAATCGGCACAAAGTCTTTGTAGCTATGAGTTCTGTCCACTTATGCATTGACTTCGGTTTTTGAGGAAGTTAAACTGCCAGGTACGCCCTAGTTGTGAGCAGATCCATCAAGAGGCAGATGTCTAAAGATCAGAAGATATGCGTGTGTTACACATTTGCTACTGAAAGCAGAGCTATAGAACTATGAGATGCGAAAATTCTCTTCAATCATAACAACTACATGTCTATTGCTGGAACAACCAGATTATGAAACATCTGGATAAGCTTTCTTCAAGAACTGTTTCACCTCTGGCTTCTGCTTGTATGGACGATTTGATTATCTGATGGGCCAAAAGAACATGAGTATGGACTATTTGTAGCAGGTGGGGGGCTATGTGAAGAGACCATTCAGACTCGAAAACCATATCATAGAGATTTCATCTATATACATATGCTTCATATGTCACCCAAATAAATTGATGCTGTATTTTTTCTTCAAGAATCTGCGATTTGGGATGTCCCAGGAGCCGAGGACCATGTGCTGGAACTGCATCTGAAGCCATAGTGTGGTGAGTTTTGCCCGCTAATGAGGTCTCTGTTTGCTTGGAGCATTCAAGGTGAAATTACACTCAGCTTACTCCTGTTGCTTATTTGCAACCTAACTTTCCAAAACTAATAACAAGCCCCTTTGTTTTATAATTCCTAACATCCACAGCAGACAGCACGGTATATTAGAGTGCCATGTGTGATTTGTGCTATCCTAATGAAATTACTTCCATAGAATGCCACATGGTACTTTACTAAAGAAACAATGTTTTCTTTATAAAAAAAGTTACACAAAGAGAAGTTAGCAAATAACATGACCTGTGCATCCACCCTTTTCTTCACATATTCTCTTTTTGTTTCTTTTTTTTTTCCAAAGAAAGACCTCTCTTCACATTATCAAATTAACGTAGTCAAATATATAATCTATCGATTCTGTTTACATGGATGTGTATAAGCAAATTCTGCCCCTCCATTTGTCTAGTACAGAAGAAAAAAAACATTGCATATCTGCTCTGTCATTGCAAAAAAGCAACAAAATTTTACAAAGAGATGCACACAGGGTGAGCACAGGCAATTCCTAAAAGTTCTTATTTGGCACTTAATACAACTCAAAAGTCACTCTGCAAAAACCAAGTTATACTGTAGAATAAGATTTCTACTCCAAAAAAGGACTGGAGCTTTGATTTTTGAGCTCTGATAAAAACATGGAACCTCCAGCCTATGGAAACTGCCTGTGTGTGATTCCACAAAATCCAAACCTAGCCATTATTTAGTGGCGGCAGTACTGGGCTGCACCAAACCGTTTGTTTACAATTACCATGTTCTCTGACTTGTATGTTAAATGACGACTCCAGGTGAAATTTCTGTCACCCTTGCTGTTTTTGCTACTAACTATGCAAGTTAAAGTCATGCAGGAAACATTTCATGTGTTGATACCGTGTGTCATTGTGTTCTCACAAGCTTGGGTGTCCACCTCTGCCATGTGAAGCATCTCCCTTCTCGGGCTTTAATATCAGCAATTCTCCTCTTCAAGTCAAGCCCTTTCCTTTTCTTCTCATCACTTATCAATTCTTTTGAATGGTTAATCAGGGGATGCTCGGGTGTTCCGAGGTCACTGCTCTCGACGATCTTCTGCACCATCTCCAGCACCTCACTCATCTTTGGGCGATACCTGGCATGGCGCACCAGGCACTTGTTAGCCACTGAGGCGAGCTTGGCTGCCGACTTCAAGCTGTAATTCCCTTCGAGCCTCGGATCCATTATGGTCTCAAACTTCTTGGCGTCGGAAGAGTAGGGCTTCACCCACTCCACAAGGTTCTGCTCGCCCCTGGGCCTGTTCCGGTCCAGAGGTTGCCGGCCTGTGAGCAGCTCATAGAGAACCACACCGTAGCTCCATATGTCATTCTTGCTGCTGAGGCGTCCTGTATGGATGTACTCAGGAGCAACATATCCAATAGTCCCCACCACCTGTTTGGTTTGTCATACAAAATGAGAATGTTCACTTTTCGCAGGAACCTTTAACAGATATCTACGAGTTTAAGCTAAAAAGATAGGGATCACATGTGATAGAATGCTACAATTGGGAAACAGCCAGAAAAGCTGGCTGATTTTAATGAATCTGTAAAATTAGCTGGCTTTTCTGACCGGTCCTCCTGCACGAACACGCAGACTAACCGAAAGTGTTTAACTGCCTATCCTTGTGTTTGCTTTGCTTGTTTATTTTAGATGATGGTATGGTCAACTCCTTGTTTTTCACAAGGCCACTAATATTTGAAAAGTACTTTCTAAGTGTTTCGAGCACGTGAGGCAATTGCTTGACCAGATCAGATCATCAGTGACAGAATTGTTCAACTCCATCTGTCCAAGTTTATAAGGCATATTTTTTGAATGGTCTTGTCTATAAATATAGTACATATTTTATATTCTAATGCAAAATTAGTGTGATGTTCCCTCTATACTCCTAATATATTTCCATCTTTACTTTATACTCTCTACATGCATGTATTGGACGGAGGGAGTATGTTCTAACCGCCCTCAGGTTTGCTGCTTGTCTGACAGGTAAGGAAGCACTACAGTATATGAATGCTTCTACATAACAGGTGTTCAACCGCTGACTACCTACCGATCATAGTAGGTGAAGTTGAGAAGCTGTTTTGAAATAACACTATACCGTTCAATGTGACAGCATTTTGCAGTGAGAAATAGTGCCATCAGGCGCTGCAGGCTGGACAAACAAGATCAGCTCTCGGCTGTTTGTTGCTTACCGCTGTGGAAACATGACTCCCTTCTTGCGGACCCAGTCTAGCCAGGCCGAAGTCTGACAGTTTTGCGTTCCAATTCTCGTCGAGTAGAATGTTGGAAGGCTTCAGATCACGGAATATTATCTGAAAGAGCGTTGTATCAATGTAGGTGATGTCAGACACTCGATAAGCAAGTGAAACTGAACAACGCCACATGTCATTACGAGATGGTAAAAAGGTAGCTGATAAACACGGGGATAAAGGAGCTCATGATTCTTTTCATCCAGCAATCAGGAGAACATCTGATACAGAAATTATTATCCTCCTTAGGAAACAAGGGAAGGATCTACGATGTACCTTGAATTCAGATTCTTCATGGAGATACTTCAACCCACGAGCAGTGTCAAGTGCTACTCTCAGCCTCATCGCCCACGAAGCAGGCCTCGGCGATCTCGCCGATAGGTGATCTGCCAAGCTCCCGTTCGGCATGAACTCGTAGACAAGCAGCAGCTGCATCCCCCTCTCGTCGTCCTCGGCGCAGTAGCCAATGAGCTTGACCAGGTTCGGATGATCCACCACGCCGAGAACGTTCACCTCGGTCATCCACTCCTTGTGCCCCTGAACGACAAAATCAAAATCTTACCACTCGCATCCACTACTGGATCAGTATCACCGCCACATAATCGCAATGAAAATTGCAAGAAAAAACGCGTTTCTGGTAGCTATGATCACCGCGTGGGGTTGACTCTTATACTTGAGTTTTCGTGCACTGACCGACCGGGAAAAAAGAGTGGTTTTTGGTCGGTCGGTACATGAAGCTCGAAAACATTGCGTAAGGAGAAGTGGAGAATGGCGGCACCTGGAGGCCCTTGCGGCCGAGCTGCTTGATGGCGACGTCGAGGCTCCGGCGCGGCTCGAGCGCGCTCCGGATGGTGCCGCGGTAGACGCAGCCGAAGCCGCCCTCGCCGAGCATGAGCGCGCGGCTGAAGCCCCGGGTGGCGCTCTTGAGCTCCTGGAAGGTGAAGATGCGGAGGCTGTTGGGCCGCTGCGGCAGCGAAAGCTGCCGGTGCTTGCCGAACGACTCGGCGCTGATCTCCGACGACACGTTGAGCGAGCACTCGGAGCCCGACCGCCGCACGTCGCGGTCCGTCGACGTGCTGCTGTTGGACCTCGCCGTCGTCGCCGGTCCCCGCCGCTCCTCTCTCCCCCGCTCCCTCTCCCAGTTCGCGAACCGGAAGCACGGCATCGCCCTTCTGCTCCGCGGAGAAGACGCCTCCACTGCTCTGCAACAACAACATCACGGCGCCAAAGGTTCAGTCTTTTCACTGATTAGTTCATTCAGATGGCGCCAAACAAGAAATCTCATATCTTTGAAGCACGAATCTTTAACAAGATTAATAACTTTTCTACTAAAAAACAATATCAACTGAAGAACAAAAGATGTTCCCTTCTAACAAAAGCAGCAAAAAAAGTATCATCGTTTCACATCAGAAATGAGAAAGAAACCTTGAAAGAAAGCCAAAAAGGGGATCAAAAGAACAAAACAGACTATACCTCTCCATTTGCCAAGAAAGTTTTAGGTTTCAAAAGAAATAAACGATCAACACTTTTCAAACAAAAAAAAATGAAATCTTTAGAGATAAAAAAAATCACCAATGGAAACACCCACCAAATCGGATGGCCGAGGAAAAGGAGGTAGCACACCACAAGCCCAAGCATATGATTAACCACGGCAAAACACTTTGAAATTTTCAAGTCCTTCCCCTCCAACCTGCAACCAACCTTCAAGTATTCAACACCCGCGCATCATTGTCAATGGTGCTATCCTATCTCCCCTCCAATCCCCACAATCTTTTTCCGCACCCAACCCCAACAAGCGAATCCCGTCCCGGGTTCCCACCCAAGAAAAACAAAGCTTCCTTCATCGATCCACGGATCGTTTCTTGCTCACATGGTGGCATGGGATGTCGCTAGCCGAGCCTCCACATGGGGAAGATGCGGTCGCTCGCTCGCCGTGCGTTGGAATCTGCCCGAGAAGGAATAAAGCCGGGTTCTTGGTCTTGGACTGGATTAGGTTGGGTTGTGTAGTTTAACAAGTCAACGGATGGGTTAATGGCTTCTCGTCGTCCACTACGCACCCCGGCGCGTCTCTTTCTGTTCGCTCGCTCGCTCTGGGAGAGGAGAGGCGAGAGAAATGTGAGGGATTGGACCAGCGAGAGGTTTAAATGTTGGGAACACGAGAGGCGGCGAAGGATGAGTGTGATGATGGGTGCAGGAGTTGAACGAGGGAGAAAAGAACAGGGGGAGGCGAGGGAAATGACAAATGAGAGACACAGAAGTGTTGTATCGTCAAATTTTTCTCACTGCCATGGGTGCAGGATTGAGGTGTCCTTTGAACGGGGTCCGATGTAAACCATCCTTACTAGAGCTGGCAAAAAAAAAAGCTCGTTAGGATCCGAAATTAAATTTCTTCTATCACAATAGTTAATTAGTTAAAAATTAAAATGGGTCTATTTCGAACGAAAAAAGTTAATATGGCTTGACTCGATAGTGACTCGTTAGCTCGAATTTGAAATAATCATTTAAATGGTAAATAAAATGATTTTACATCCAACTATGTTAATTTCGAAAGAAATTCGATAATAGCTCGTTAAACTCGCTAGCCAACCATTCATTACCGTGTAAACTCTATGAAAACTACATGTACAGGTTTTCAAAAAATCTTAAAAAATTACCATATGTAGAGGAGGCGAGCTTCTACAACTTTGTAAAATTTGAAAACCAAACTCAATCACATTTAAAAGAATTGACAAGCAGTGATACGAATAGTGATGAAAAGTGAAAATCACTATTTAGGTTGAATTTGTCTTTTTCGTATCTTTCAAATGCAATTGAGTTTGATCTTCAAATTTTACAAGGTAGTAGAAGCTTACCTTCCCTACCTATGATTTTTTTGATAATTTTTTAGAACTTGTACACGTGGTTTTCATGAAATTTACACGGTAATAGTGGTTTACACCGGATATTCCCTCTTTGAACACTTCTTTTAGTTGTTCTAGTACAATTTTGTCTCGTAGTTGTTGTAGTAAAATTGTGAGTGGATTTATACTCTCTTCAGTCATAAATACACGTCGTTTTAGGCATATGTGCAGTCAGATTTTCAAAATTTTGACTACCAATATTTTTTTAATTGTGTAAATTAGATACATGAAAATTATATTTGTAGATTTTTTTTCAAAAGTGCTTTCATAATATTATAATTTTTATTGGGTTTTACGAATATATTGCAATAAAAATTAGTCGTCAAAGTTATATTTTGGAGATCGTGTTGATGTCCAAAAACGACATGTATTACCTTACTGTACCTTACTATCCAGATTTCTGAGATAGCTACTTCTGTTTCTTTTTAATTATGATGATCTCCGTCGTGACCTCACAATGTTCTCATTTAGTCATTTTCATCTTGATAGATTGTAGTTGAAGGGACAAATGATCAAATATCTTGCTCGAGGTTTCGATTTTTTTCGAGATTGGCTGGTTTTGGTCGCTAGTAGTTCCTAGGGAAGAATCAAGAAGGTATAGACAGTATTTTGGAATTATTTTTGACCAAATTGGTACTAATTGCTCATACACTGTGGTATAAACAATGTAATCAGTAGTACCGCACCGACCGTTAGTTCACCTAAAAGGCTAAAATTAGGGTGTGAAGAGATGTCGATTAGAACTAAAGAGTCCTTTGGTATGAAATTTTCTGAATATACAATGTGGGTTTGGCTTTAGATATGTACAACTTGGGAAATAATACTACCTTCTAAAACCTTTTTCCCCTTAAATCTTTTCATAAACTAAGGACACCGACATGTGAGAGCTTGCTTGTGAACATCAGGACATGAATCTAGCCACTCGTTCATCGATGAAATTTGCAGGCATAAACTTCTCATTCAATGAACACTTGATAAGGAGAAATGTTCTGTTCCTTGAGACAGCGATAGATTCAAGATAATATTCTCAGGAGGGATAGTAGTAGTAGTAGTAGTAGTAGTAGTAATAATAAATGCTTCAATCAAATTCTTTCTGTCAAGAAACTACAATACCAGTTCTATCCTGTAATATCTGGTAGCCTGACAACTTAGTGCAGATATATTTGAATTAAACCCCAACTGGCACAGTGCTTGCAGCTCACCTCAAGGAAAAAACTGGCGCAATGCTCTGACATAGCCAGGGCAAGGTTACAAAAACCGCCGAAATTCGGCTCACAAATCTCGGATTTCGACATTTGCATAGACCGCCGGATGTAAAAATCCAAAAATTTGAAATTGCTACAGATATTTCGATTTTTATTTTTTCAAGTAGATTTCGCAAAACCGCCGAGATTTGGAATTTTAAACCGATTTTGAAGTTTTTTGGCGGATCGACCGAAATTATATCAATAAGTTCTCGAAGTGATCTTCAATGATAATGTTTCAAAAGTTTATTTTTAGACTTTTGGCACTTCTGCTAAACACGCTCAATTTTAAAAATTGAGAATGCATTTTCATGCTATGAACAATTTATGGGAGTATCATAAGATATGTAGGATAATACATAAAATTTATGAAAATATTTTAACATCATTTGTTATGTTTTAAAATAAAAATCGAAATAGGATAAAAGTCACGTTCGCCGACCACTTGGAAGTAGTCCGGCGTGAACGACCTTTTGCGCGACTACTTCAAGTGGTCCGCGTGAACGAACTGTTGCGCGGATGGAAAATCCGGAAAAAATTGAAATTGCTACAGAAATTTCGAATTTTTATTTTTCTATGAGATTTCGCAAAACCGCCGAGATTTCGAATTTTAAACAGAATTTGAATTTTTTGGCCGGATCGACCGAATTATATCAATAAGTTCTCGTGAAGTGATCTTCAATGATAATGTTTCAAAAGTTTATTTTTAGACTTTTGGCATTTCACAGTAACACTCTCAATTTTAAAATTGAGAATGCATTTTCATGCTATGAAAAATTTATGGAGTATCATAAGATATGTAGGATAATACATAAAATTTATGAAAATATTTTAACATCATTTGTTATGTTTTAAAATAAAATCGAAATAGGATAAAAGTCAGTTCACGCGACCACTTGGAAGTAGTCCGCATGAACGATTTTTGCGCTGACTACTTCCAAGTGGTCCGCGTGAACGAGGTTTTGTGCCTGATGGAAAATCCGGAAAAATTGAAATTGCTAAAACTTAGGTAAAACTTAGGTAAAAAGTAACATTTAAAACTTTGTTCTAAATGCAACTTAGGTAAAAACTTAGGTAAAAATCTTAGGTAAAAAAGAACATTTAAAACTTTGTTCCAAATGCAACTAGCATGATTTCAAGGTATGATTTTGAGTCATTTCACACTTAGGATTAAATCAAGATCTTAGGCACTATTCCTCTTAAAATAACTCAACACTGCTCTAACCTACCGAGAGGTCTTTTAACCTTGATTAAAAATCTTCAAGACTCTTTCTCCTTTTCCTTTCCTTTCAAGTCATGTACCTACTGTCGGAGGCTTTAATACATCGTCAATCATTGAAGTTCCTTCACACTCATTCCACCGAGAGGCTCTCCGCCATTTCACTTTCCCCTGCACTCACTTCTCCACCTCCTCCTCTCTGTCCGCCAAGCTCCGCCAAATCCGCCAGATCCAAGGCTCAGAGGCTAATCTCGGCCTCCTGTATGAGATTTCTGCTTCTGAAGGCGATATTTCTGTTCTTGAAGGCGAAATTTCGGGCTTCAAAAATTGGTATGAACAAATTGATTTGTTGGATTTTAAGTGCACTTGTAATTTTCTTGCTTATTTAGACATGTATTCATGTGGGATATAGTCTAGTAAGAACTAACAATGCATGTACTCATGTGGAATTGGGATTCATATGTCAAGATGTATTCAAAACTCAAAATTCCATGTCACTTACTCACTTGGTCACTTGTATGGTAGTATGGTACAATAGAGCTAGTAAGCCTCACAATGAAAGGCATATATCATGCATTTTAGCAAACATCGTGAGTTAAGAATGTTGACTGCATGCAAACAAGCACATGGTCATACAAGCTTATATATCATGCATTTTTTCGTAATGATGCAAAGCTATAGGTCGCTGTGATGGCGAGCCTCAGTGGTACCGTATGGGACCACGGGAGCGATCGCCAGTGGTCGAGGTGCAACTATCGCACGCATGTTATGAAGGGTGGAGGCGACCCGCCTTAAGGAACATTTATCGGGCCGCTACGGTGATGTGAAGGCTCGCCTAACGCGCCTAAAGTGATTAGGCAGCCATGATCGCGACCTCCGTGGTGGCCGTGATGAAAGAAGGAGAAGCAAAGCGATTCACTGCGTGAGGAGGCTTGCACCGAATGGGCCACCATGGGCACGGAGGACGAGCAGCTTAAGATGGCCATAAAAGCCTCTAAACAAGAGGCCTACCGAGGAGCCAAGGTTTGACGCAAGGTTCGGGTTCCGGAGTGGTGCACGGATTAATTGTTTCAATTATGACTCCCAATCTTCGAATTTCAACAAAATGTCACAAATTTCTTACTTCACGCACCCGATTCCACAATTTTAAAAATTCTCGAGCTTCAGTAATAACTCAAAATTTTATGGCAATATTATTCACATATCAGAATCATGCTATTAAAATTTCAAATATTTATAACATGCTTTGTCTCATTTTTCATTCATTCTAAATTGCCGTGAGCGCTTTATTACGATAGTACTACAGTGTTTCAATTTTTAAAATTTACATGATTCAAAAAATCTGAAATTTTATGACAACATTAATAATACGTCAGAACTCCACAAAAATTTCAAATTTTCTCCATCTTTTGGACCAATTTTCAGTGCTTGTCCATTTGGCCGAAATTTCGCCATTTCTGCGAGATCTCGCCAATTCTCAAAATTCGAATTTCCAGAGAAAAACCGATTCAAATTTTGAATTTGAATTTCCGACGAGATTTCTCCGAAATTACCGATTTCACCGAAATTTCGCTTTTCCCGGCGTGAACGGTATTTGATCCAAACCGAAAAACCGACTTTATCGTGGCTATATCGTAAACCGACCATATCACGCCGGTTCGAAACCCTATACCGATCGGTAAACTGGTCAAATTCAAAAATTCAGAAAAATTTATGTTACGTAAACCAATAAAAAATCGGTGAAAATCGAGCGATTTTCGATGCAAATCGCCGAAAATCGCTCAAAAAATCGGACGCAAAAAATATTCGATTCACCTTTCAAGAAAACCAATCGATTTTCGATTTTTTTTTGAATTTTTTTTCCAAAATGTTTGATTTCAAAACCCTTCGGTTTTTCGCGGTAAAACGGCACTGCTGGGGCTTCGATTTTCAATCCTAAATCGGTTTGGTTAACCCTGGACATAGCTACTTGTTGAAAGTTGCAACATGTCAACGATTATGACTGCTAGTAACCAATGAGGAAAGTCAAAGTAGCTCTCTGATCCATCTTTTCACCTCTGCTTTCAAGGACATTTCCCCGTGTGTTTTGGTGTTCTTTGTTGACTTTTCCCTTTGATCCTGGAACTTTCGGCATTGCTGCTACTATCTTTGCTGATCTTGTGTTATTTACAAAAATTTGCCATAATGCCATTGAAAGTGAATCATCCTTGTCTTTGAGCGTCTGTCCTTCCAAAACCTGCAAAATTGGTATATATATGCACTAGACCATTCCCTAACCAGATAAGCCGTGACATGATATGCAATTCTTTGTAGACAGCCGTAATTTTACCGAAATATGTCTGCTATTCGCTCAATAAGAGTTGATCACTTATTTATCCCATGAACTAAAAACAAATCGGTTATTCAAAACAGCAGTAGTCAAAATGATCTGTCCATCATTGTACACTTTTTTGGCATATCTGAAATGTTTATACTAGTAGACTAGTTACAATATTGAAAGTGTCAGGAGCCCTCTTCTTCCATTGGAACCACATGCCATGTAGTTGGTGAGAGCAATTTGCACACCTTACCAAATAACAATAACCGCTTCCATCAGATTTAGATGAACATGAGCTGTCGCGGAATCTCTCAGCCGAAGCTGCAGCGGCTGCCGGGATCTGGAATTCTGGATTAGTATCACCACATAGTGATTAAAATTATGGGCAAATGTTAGAGCTTGTCATAATATCATTTTTAGGAGAACACACTTGCCATCAAATTGAAGGTCCTATAATGTCTTCTGGAACAAGGCAAGCCATGGCGTCCTCTGCAGGAGACAAGACATGAATATGATGAAGCCTTTGGTTTTTAACCTTTGGAAAACTTGGTTTCCAAATACTACCATATATTTGAGGTTAGAACTTGATAAATTTTACGGTGGATAATATAGATAGTAAGTAGTGGTAGTAGAAATCAAATTTAACCATCTATTCCTTTAGACTTTTCCAATCCATTCATCAGGGGTATTTTAGACTTTTTCTAATTCGTTCACTGTTTTAGATTCACCGAATACTTGGTGATCTTCAGAGACTTCTTATCCATTTATCATGATCACATGACGTGTTTTACCGTAGAGGACAAATAGTATGGCATAATTTTTTTACTCTTTTACCCCTCTCTGAATTTTACTACCAATACTACAGGTGGTAGTATAACTAGATCTAAATTGATTTCAACCATTAGATTCAAAGGAATGGACTATTTATATTGATTTTAATCCATCGTAAAAGAGCTTTAGAACTTATCAATTCAGAATTTCTTTCTTTGCATAACTAAATAACAACCAGGTAGTATCATATTCTGTAGTAGTTCTCCAGTGACGACTGAATTTCTGAAGCACCTATTATTCGTTTTCTTTAGAGAAAACTGATATTCTGAAGTGTGTATAGTGCTATTCTGCACCTGAGTGAAGAATAATTATTCAACGCGTTGGCCGGATAAGCAAGTCCAAATCACCGCACGTATGCCCACTTTGTGTGAACGTATCAGTTACGTGGCTAACCAACTAATAAATTGTTTGTACTAGAATTTTTTCTTTGATTTAGCTATAACCTTTTCTTGACAACTCAAATTCACAAACAGTTTTTACTGGTAGCTTACTAACGACGAGAGAAAGATAATGATATAAGTCTCGCTAATAAATGCCACACAAATAAGTTTTAATGTCAAATGAATACTAATTTATTGAATATGTTGTTAGATTTTATTGTTGCACAAACTCCACGGGTTAATGCACCCTCCTGGAATATCACCAGAGAATGAGTTGTTGGCTAGTAAAATCTAATTTATTAGACGTATTGTTAGATTTTACTGTCATGCTGGTACCTTGTTCTCTAGTGATATTCCAAGAGGGTTCAACAGCTTGTGGAGCCTGTGAAGTAGTAAATCTAACAACACATTAAGTAAATATGTTTTTTTTGGTAGTAAAATCTTATTCATGTGGCATTTATTAGCGAGACTTATATCATTATGTTTCTCTCATCGTCAATAGGCTATTAGTGAAAACCGTTCATAAATAAGAGTTGCAATAAAAAGTTATAGCTAAATTAAAGAAAAAAAAGATTCTCGTACAAACAAGTAAACATATTTATTAGTTTGTTGCCTTGACTAAGTCAATGAGTTACATAGTCAACCAATAAATAAATACGGTTTTTTATTTGTACTAGAATATTTTTTCCTTCATTTAGTCATAACTTTTTATTGGCGGCTCCGATTCACGAACGGTTTTCACCAGTAGCTTACTGATGACGAGAGGAATAGAATGATATAAGTTGCATCAATTATGACACGTGAATCGGATTTTAATGCCAAATGAACATTAATTTACTGAATGTATTGTTAGATTTTACTGCTGCATAGACTCTATAGGTTGCTGAACCCTCTTAGAATACCACCATAGAACTAGTTGAAGTATGGTAATAAAATCTAATAATATATCTAGTAAATTGGAGTACATTTGGCAGTAACTTTGGTACCATACACCAATTTGAACTCATTAATTCTTATTTTCTAATCCGATCCAAATTGCCAATCCTGATTTACACGTAGAAGTAGTATGTACCAATCCTTATGGAGTGCGTTTGTGCCAGGTTGTACTGGAGCCAAACTCTTTGATTGGCGAGACTTATATTGGCATATAGCACTGGAACCTCGTATGAAAAGCTGTAGGCAACATGGTGATCATAAACATGAACATTATCACCAGAGCTCTGGACCTTCAACGATAAGGAAATCATGTATGGAGTATATGTGAATTAAGAACTGAAGTTTAAGTGCTGAATAATAGCTATTTCGTTTATAAATTGATTAAAAGTATATCGTTAAAAAACAACTCCGTTAACTCTTGTTGAGAATTTTGAAAACTAGTGCCAGTATACACACTATACTAGCTAGTGTATGATGTTAGACCAAAGTGATCCTTTTTCTCAACCATACGACACACACGAAGAACAAACTGTGTCCATGTCCATTACCATCAGTTGCTACTAGATATCTTAAGTTTTTTAACGTGTGCATCTCCATCTCATCCCAATACCTCAGCGTGTCATCCTCAAAGATAGCATCAAGCTCGTTGCGTCGCAACAAACAAGACATTGACCATGTGATAGATTTTAATGCCAATTGCACTCTAATTTATTAGACACGTTATTAGATTTTACTGTTAAACCGGCAACTCATTTTCCGGTGATATTTCATGAGGTTTTAACAGCATGTGAAGTCTATATAGTAGTAAAATTTAACAACACATTCATTAAATTGATGTTCATTTGACTGTAAAATATCATTCATATAGCATTTATTGGCAAAACTTATATTATTTTGTTCTTCTCGTCGTCAGTAAGCTACTGATAAAAACCGTTCATGAATTAGATTTGCCAATAAAAAGTTATGGCTAAATAAAAAAATCGGTGCAATAAAGGAACCGTATCTATTAGTTTGTTAGCCACCTGATTGATAGGCTAAGTCTTGTCGATAAATACCAGCTTAATAAAATTTTACTACTAAACACACGCCAATTTAATGGATGTGGTCTTAGATTTTACTACTGTCCGGCCGGTTGTACTAGACTGCTAGCTAGCTAGGCTACCATGCATGCATACTGGCTAGCTAGTACTACTACTAGTACTCACCAGCAGAGCGCAATTGTTTTGTTCATTTCATGTTTGTTTTCTGGAGGCAGCCACTTTCAGAACGAGAGAGAGGGAGCTAGATAGAGATCTTGTCTAGTACTATGTACGTACGTACTTTGTATTTTGTACTAGAAATTTTTTTCTCTAATTTAACCATAACTTTTTATTGGTAGTTCTGATTCATAAATGATTTTCACCAGTAGCTTACCGATGACGAGAGGAACATAACGATATAAATATCGCAAATAAATACCAGATGAATGAGATTTTACTATCAAATACACTTCAATTTATTAAATGTGTTGTTAGATTTTATTGTCACACATGCTCCACATGCTGTTGAACCTTTCAAGAATATCACTAGAGAACAACTTACTAGGATGACAATAAAATCTAACAACACGTCCAGTAAATTGTAGTGCATTTGACAATAAAATCTTATTCATCTGGTAGTTATTGGCAAGACTTATATCATTCTGTTCTTCTCGTCGTCAGTAAGCCACCGATAAAAACCATTCGTGAATCAGAGTTGCCAATAAAAAGTATAGCTAAATTAAATAAAAAGTTTATAGTACAAACAAGAAACCATATTTAGTACACATACACAAACACACAAAGACACATATACATATGTGTACATGTATATATATATATATATATATATATAGGAAAATACATTCTACTCCTGAGTGTAGTTACTCACACATTTGATATACCACCTAAATGAATTTGAAATACTCTTTTATCACTTTTGGTACATTCATACACTAATTATAAGATAATTTAATATGAACCACATGAAAAATTGCAAAAGAGTCCATAGTTTTTGTATATTTTGCAAATACCTTCATATACGCACATAAAAAGGAGCATGTCTAAAAAAAATATACATGCCACCTCTGAAAAAAGTACTACCACCTAGGCAGTGGCGGATCCAGGATTTTCAGAATGGGTGTTCGGAGTTACAAAAATATTGTTCGATGTAAAATATAAAGGTTCCTAAATAGCAAAAATACAAAGTACAAATTATTCTTACTAGAGACAACGCATGAAATAATTTAGATATTTGAGGATTAGGGATTGAAAATCTACTAGATATTTGAGGATTGGGGATTTAAAATCTACACGCTTCCTTTTTTTTTAATGTTCTCATGCTATATTTCAAAACTCACGACTCACCGTTACAAATTAACATAACGCTGATAGATTTGCGAATTGGGGATTTCTGATTAGAGAATCAAGAATAAAATTCACTTGTGTGGCTATTGGTGCGAAATACTCAGTTGATGTTTGATTGTTTTAGCACCACTTCCTACACTGTCGGGTGTTACCGTCCTGACCCATCGATCGGCGTGCCCACATGGTTGCCCTGCAACACGCCGCGTCATGCTCCTTGCTCCGCCGGAGCTAGTGTCACACCCTCCATTCCCGAATCGGTGCTCGCTGCGGCCACAGGAGTCAGAGCTACCTTGCGCCACTCCTTGTACCGCCACCTGCCCTGTAGCCTTTGCCTGTTCGCTAGTGCCGGTGCCTGCTCGGTGCTTGTCCGCTGCCTTGCTCCCTGCCAGCTTGCTCCTGCCTAGTGACCTTCGTCCGTCATTGCCGGTTGCCGCCATCGCCTACACCGCCGTGCGGAATGGAGAGGGGAGTTGGGTGTTGGGTTTGAAAAAGGAGGAAGACTAAACCTTGAGCGATTGGACCGTGTAGGGAAGATTATAAGAGAGAGTGGGTGGGACAGGCTGAAATAGACTTTGAGGTTGAAATAAGTATTTTTAAGCATATTTACTTAGGGCTTGTTTGTTTTCGTTTTTGATTCTGGAGTCTAGCCCCAAAAGCAAAATAAAAAAACAAACAGCCGATTTTGGGAATCGATTCTCACAATCCAGCCCACCCATATGTACTAGAATCCATAATCCACTTCATATGTGCTTTTGGAGAATCAGCTTCTCTACAACCACAATCTAGAATCAGATTTTAGATAATCCAAAGCAGAAACAAATAGGCTCTAAGTATATACACTTAATTTACTTATTAAATACTAGATTTTTTATCAATTGTTTTGGGTGTACAACTGTACACCTTGTCCCTATGTGGATCCGCCACTGTTTGTCCGTTATTGCCGGGTTGCCGCCTGCCGCCTACACCGTCGTGCAGAATGGAGAGGGAGTTGGGTGTTGGGTTTGAAAAATGGAGGAAGACTAAACCTTGAGCGATTGGACCGTGTAGAGAAGATTATAAGAGAGAGTGGGTGGGACAGATTGAAATAGACTTTGAGGTTGAAATAAGTATTTTTAAGCACATTTACTAAGGGCTTGTTTGTTTTTGTTTTTGATTCTGGAGTCTAGCCCCAAAAGCAAAATAAAAAACAAACAACCGATTTTAGGAATCGATTCTCACAATCCAGCCCATCCATATATACTAGAATCCACAATCCACTTCATATGTGCTTTTGGATTCTAGCTTTTGGAGAATCAGCTTCTCTACAACCACAATCTAGAATCAGTTTTTATTTAATCCAAAGCAGAAACAAATAGGCCCTAAGTATATACACTTAATTTACTTATTAAATACTAATTTTTTATCAATTGTTTTGGGTGTACAACTGTACACCCTTGTCCTATGTGGATCCGCCACTGCATCTAGATAATTTTATATATTTATATACTACATATACATATTTTTCGTTTCTCGAAATACTTCCTACGTTGTGAGATACGGTATACTAGGTAACTACTCTCGAGTGCGCTCCCGGCAGCAGCAATTGGTTAACTAATCCCTTTTGCTACGCTGTCTCGCGCAGCAAAGAAATCCATTGCGGGCAGCGTCGGCACTGGCAACGAGATCCACAGTGGGCGGCGGCTGTGACCGCAGCGGACGTTGAGCAACAAGAAGATTGGATTGGATGGATCGGCTCCGACCGGGACATGTACAACAGTAGAGTTGGTTACTATCTATATACTTCTCTATGTCATCAAAAGACAGAGCTAAAGACAACTTCTATAATATATAACATTTTAAAGTTGTTTCTATGAGATCGCACAATCTTTTAATTTATGTTATAAAAAAGTGTTTGTTATAGACAATAATTCATACAGTGATGTTTTATATTGTCTATATAATCGTCTTTATAAAGAGATAGCTGTACTCTCTTCCCTCCTTCTCTCTTTCACATGTTAACAAAATATCACGTGACAAAGCATATAGACGACTGATATCTCACCGTTGTATGCTCTTGTATTGTTCTTTCCTTCTTTCTTTTCTTGCTCGGGCCTTGCACAGATGCGTGTGGACGGGGATGGCAGATATGGATTTGGAGATCGATTTCTTCTTTCTTTCCAAATTTTTTGGGCTTTGCCTTCCATTGAGTTTTGGGGATCGGAGACTGTATCTATCTAATGGAAGTGTATCTGATGTTTATGCTTTTTCTTATTCACTAAGAGTATATACAATAGTAAAGATGATTGTTGTCTATATATTCATCTATATCATCAAAAGATAAAACTAAAGACATATAGTGAATGATATCTTAATGTTGTCTATATAAGATCCTATAATCTTTTAATTATGACATAGAAAAGTGTTTATTATAGATAATAAGTCATACAATAGTATTTTATGATGTCCGTATGATCGTCTTTTCACGAATAGATAGTTATACTCTCTCCTCCATATCAATAAAAATCTTACATGGTAAGACATATAGATAACTGATATCAACCCATTGTACATTCGCTAAGCATTGTTTTTGTTGTTTTGTTTTGTTTTCTTCTCAGCACCAGATCTCCAACCAAACGGTACAATCTTAGGCATGCCTAATCAGGCAAAAAGTTTCAGATTTACAGGCTGCCTTCAGTCACCAATATTTCTCAGACACATCGCTCAAGGCACCAGCCAAACAGGCCCTCTCGCTGTCCACTTACCTTTCTCTTCTTAACACTACTCTTCTTCATCTTCTCGTGGACTCGTGGTAAACATGATCTGATGCAAACTAAAACATGCACGTCCCATGAGGTGCTACATGTTGAAGTATAAGTGAATTGTCCATCTTTTCTCATAAGCTTAAGCTTTTGGGTGAACTGGTTGGTGCATGCAACTCAATATGGTATCAGAGCCAAGTGGTCTCGAGTTCAAGACCCAGTTGACGCGATTAAAAAAAAATTGCAGTCCACTTCTATTCCACATCCTAGGCCTGAGGGAGCCCAGTTGACGCGATTAAAAAAAAAATTGCAGTCCACTTCTATTCCACGTCCTAGGCCTGAGGGAGCCTACACGTGAGGGGGAGTGTTGAAGTATAAGTGAATTGCCCACCTTTCTCATAAGCTTAAGCTTTTGGGTGAACTGGTTGGTGCATGCAACTTAATACTACAAACATCGTGTCCGCTAGAAAGGTCTGGATGTTCATCAATTATAGGTTCCTTGCTCGACAGGTAGTTTGTGGGTTATTTAAATCGCATCTTAACTGACACTACATAGGAGCAGTCTTCTTTCTAGCTTGTGCACTGAACTATTGTGAGGCCAACAGGATTTAAGGGTGATGTTGCTGGCATATTTAATGTTTCGTTTTAACTAGCATGTTAAAGAGGGTTTTGCTTTGCTAGACAGCAACATTTTACTAAGGATTTCATGCTTAATGTAGTCAGCAACACAATTGATGTTCAAGCAACATACAGGCTATATAGCCATACACTGCCGAAGTTTAACTATTTTATTTTTGCAGTCTAGTGATTGTAATTATAATGGCATTTGATTCCCTGAAAAAGAAACTACTGTGGGACTATTCCCTAAAAACTACAATAACATTTTAGTTAACTTTAATGTGCTTTGTACAGCACTGTTATGCCAGCTTGCAGCGCTGAAATCGTTTTCACCAGAAAGATTGCAATATTGGAGGGAGAGAGAATCTGGCATGAGATCTCTAGCTTACTTTCTTGCAAGAGACACTATTGATCATTTCAACATCTTGGTTAAGCCGATTGTCTTCCTCTTGACATTTTATTTCTTCCAACAACGCGCGGTCTACACTTGACAATTATTTGGTCTTTCTTGCACTTGTTTATTGTGTAACTGGCATAGGTTATACATTTTTGCAGCTCAGTTGGTAAGTAGGTCAGCCTCTTCAAAAATTTTATCATGATATAAAACTCCAAATTATAGGAGGTTATTTGGCTAAATGAACTTTGCTCTTGCAGTGTTCTGCATTACTACCTGTGGTACTGGTATTAGTGGGTATTCAAGCAAACCTTCCACAATTTATAAGGGAATTGTGCTATCCCAAGTGGGCACTAGAAGCTTTCATTATTGCAGGAGCTAAAAAGTTAGTATTTTCTGTTTCTTTAATCAGCACTCGATGAATAGTAAAAAACTACTATTTGACATTAATAATTAAGTTTGTCTGTAGCACAAGCTATATGAACTCCTAGAAAAACCATTACGAATGAACTGTTCATTCATATAGATTTTTTTCCCCAAAAAGAGTTTACTCATACACAAGACAAATATCCAACAGCTTCATAACAGCTAGATAAATGCCAAAAATATGTTTTGATCAAGTGTGGAAATTCATGTTTTCATATGCAAGTTGTTGTACTGTAACTCTAATGCAATTATCATCCCTTTATGGCCTAGAAACTATCACACTAATCCTCCTAGTCCTTACTTATATTTATGCATAAAGATTCACCTTTGGGAAAACTATTTGGTATTAAAGTTTCTAGAGTAAATTACTAAATTCGCATCAGGATTTCTTGAACTTATGCTGTTCTCACTCAGGTGCTTGCACTAATTTTAGCTTAGCAGGTCCCTACACTTATATAAGTGCTTCTATGTTTATGGATCGCCAATGCAATTTTCTCTTGTTAATATTGCCTAACACATCTTCACCCATCAGATATTCCGGCATGTAGCTGATTACTCCATGTGGAGCATTGCTAAAAGGCAGGTATGATATCAATTATTTTGACCTTTGCATCACCATTATCATGCTTTATGGTGTGCTCTTCCGGTTTGTTGCCCTACTTGGTCTGTTGAAGCTAAAATAGATGTAAGTATGCATATCATCAGGTTCTCGTCATTTTCCCTTTATTTTACATTGTATAGACCAAGTTACAAATTCGTTCAATATTCAACCTACTCATGGCGGGGGCAGACCTGCACACACATAAAACCCCGCTTACATTCTCGTCCTCGTTCCGTGCAAAAGGATTAATTCGAAGATACTATGTTTGGTTTCAACAGACATTATATACTACTATAACTCACTTTACATAAACAATGTGGAACTAATCCCACTATCGTTTCACATGAATTTGTATATAAGAAGGTTATGTCATTGACACATATTTGGAATCACCATTATTGCCCATATGTTCGTCAGAGTAGAATATCTATTTTTCGAATGTATGTACACATGATTCTGTTGTGCATGTAAATATATGTAAATTTGTCGAGGCACTAGCAATGATCAAATTGCCCTTCATACCTTAGGAAATCATCACTTTTGTAGTTCCATAGCAATTTTTTTTTTCAAATTGGGCCGTCTTGCGAACATAATTGCAAAAAACAGACATCCCCGACCGCGGAAGCGCCGGAAGGTGATATGTGTTACCTTCCTTGCTCCTGAGCCGGTAGCTCCTTCCGCGGGGCGGGAGGGCGGAAGGTGATATATGTCACTTTCCTGCCCTTCTATAGTTGGGATAGGACTATTTTTGCAATTACGTTCGTAACGAGACTAGATTTACAAAAAATATCACTAGTAGAAAAGTCATCATTTCACACCTTAGCGGCCCTACGAGAATGTGCCACCTATTGACCCTAATCTAGGTCATACAAGTCAGGCATAGGCATAGGGTTTGAAATTTTGTTTTTGGTTAACATCTCGGAGGTGGGCGAAATCCAAAATTTCAGCGAAATCTCGAAACTTCGGATAAAATCCGATCAAAATTCAAAAAGCAAATTTGAAATCTGGAATTTTTGAAACGAAATTTCTAAAATTTAGCCCAAAATTATCGAAATCTTGACAAAATCCAACCGAGTGAAAAATGGTTGAAACAATGTTAACAAATTTTGAATTTTTTTGTGGATGGTCCTGACACATCATTAATGTTCCCATAAAAAATTCAAATTATGATCAACTCTGAGGAATTTTTAAAAATTTTGACAGTGCTACTGTCTTGATAAAAGGTTGATCAGCAAATTTCAACTAAATGAAAAATAGTGCAAACCATATTAGAAAATTTTGATTTTTTTTATGATCTTGACGTATCATTAATCTTCCCATAAAATTTTTCAGATGATGATTAAGCCAGAGGAATTTTCAAAAATTCAGACAATGCTACTGATTTTAAGATGATTATCAAGCTCGAGGAATTTTAAAAAATTGTGACAGTGCTACTATCGTGAAAAAGCCTTACGATGCTACATGTATTATTTCCATAGATTTGATTGAACAACTAAAACAAGTTTATAATTTTTGAAACTTTTAGAGAAGGGTTATGAGGAAATGCTTAAGCTCTCTTAAAATTTTTGGATCATGATCACAATTGAGCGAATTTATAAAATTCTGACACGGTTATTGTCTCAGTTATGTTCATTTTTTTTTGAATTTTTAAATATAACAAATGAAGTTCAATTTTTTTGTTAATTTTTCTGTATGATTCTAAACTGTTAGATATGGTACCAGAAATGTTTTAGAGTATGATCAAGCATTTAAAATTTTATAAAAATCTGACAGTGTATCTGTTTTTTATAAAACGTATCAAAATTTTGGGTTTTCAACAAATTTTCATAGAATATGACATTCTTAAGGGTTATTAACCCAAATCCGGTCCTCAAAAGTCAAAATCTGGTCAAAATACCCAAGATTTTGGTGGGATTTGCCGAAATTTTAAAATTACTGCAGCAATTTAATTTTTTTTCTATTGTTTTTATTCGGTCGGGATTTTAAAATCAGGTCTATTTTAGTCCTTGTTTTCAATTGGTACATATTGACCCTATGCATGTACATGCTTAAATTGTCCTTGTTTAGAATTTTGAAATGGGATGGATGTTTGGAATTGATGCCTTATCTCAGCCAGACAGGCCATACGTGTTTTAGTTGATTTTTCGTTTTGAAAGAATCGCATCAGACGGAGTGATTACCGATCCTAAGCTCACTGGCTTACTGGGCCTAAAATTCCAACCACGGCCCGGATCAAAGCCCATCTTTATGCCTGGACCCGAGACACGTGTCATCCTCTCGACGCCCCCACGGGCCACGGGCCACGGCACGTCTCTCTCTCTCTCTCTCCCAAAACCCCACTCCTCCGCGATGAGACCCGCAGCCGTAGCCGCAGCAGCCACCGCCGCCGCGCTACGAGCCGCCTTCCTCTCTACTCCCGCCGCCTCCCGCCTCCTCCCTCCCCGCCTCGCCGTTCTCCTCCCCCTACGCCGCCTCTCTTCCACCCCTCCCCTCGCCGCCGCCTCCGACTCCCAGCCGCCACCGCCGCCTCCCGTCATGGACGCGCAGTTCGAGTCCTTCCGCGCGCAGCTCGACGAGTCCTCCACCCTCCGCGACCGCATTCGCGCCGTCGTCTGCGAGGTCGAGTCCGCCTCCCGCGTCGCCTCCGCCGCCCTCCTCCTCGTCCACCAGCCCGTCCCCCTCTCAGGTTGCAGCCTCATCCTCCCCATTTCTCCTAGGGTTTTGTCGCTCTCTTGCGCTTAGCCCCTGTGGCTTAATGCGGAGTGGTATCCTCTCCTCTCCTCTCCTCGTGTAGATGTTCTCGGGAAGGCGAAGGCGCAGGTGGAGGTGATCAAGGGGCTGTACTCGCAGCTCGCGGAGATCCTCAAGGAGTGCCCCGGCCAGTACTACAGGTGGTGGTTCGGTTCTGTGCTTTTTCTCAGGTCGTCGTGGATAGGTTTTGCCGAAACTGCTCATGTGTGTGTGGGGTTGTTGCTCAGGTACCATGCGGATTGGAGGAGCGAGACGCAGGCGGTGGTGTCGATGCTCGCGTTCACGCACTGGCTCGAGACCGGAGGCCTCCTCATGCATGCCGAGGCCCAGGAGAAGCTAGGATGTACGTGATGGCTCTCGAATTGTTGCAGTAGTTGTGTTGTGGCATACACTCTGTCTGCTCATGGAGCTAACTGTGTTTCCTCTCCCTGGTATTTGCAGTGAGCTCTGGTGAGTTTGGCCTGGATGTTGAAGACTACCTGACTGGTTAGTTTCTCTGTATACTGTGTTTTCTTCTCTCTGCTTCGTGAATTGGATGCTATTCATGGGATCTGCTGGTCATACGTGTTAAATGTTTTGATCAAGAACAGTAAAGGGGAAATGTTAGTTAGACTCTCCTTTTGAATTGAAAGGCGCTGATAGGTGTGAAAACGGATCGGATAATAGCTATATCATATTTGTTTTCATATTTTTTCTCGGATTCGGATACGGATAGTCCGGATACGAATATGAATACGAATAATATCGAATACGGATACGGAGCGAATACGAATCAAATCGGATACGGTTACGGATATTTATCGGAACATGATAACCTCTCGGATTGTACATAAGAAATCAACGAAAATACAAAACTAGCTGATTTGATCAAAACATTATTAAAAATTGAACAAATATAAGCATTTTCATTCACTTAGATAAGACATATATCCAGCCATCTAGGGCATCATCATCCAAAAATCACAAGAACTCTACATATATGACAGTATAACACTGCTACCATATATGCCTCTTAAGTCTTAACATGTTCCAATTTTTTAGGGAAAGCAAGTCCAACTGCATGCAAAAATAGCAATGCATTGTATCTAGTGCATGTCCAAACTTCACCAGAATACAAAGCATACATCATCGATCACATTCTCGGTGAGAAAATTATGAGCATACCAGGATCAACAATAACCGACTTAATTATCACAGAAATACATGTAAATATTGCCTCCCAACACCAACCATGAAACTTGGCTACTGCTAATTCAAATTATTTCATGAGCAGATCGCTAGAGACCTCTCAAATAAACCTTCAAAAAAAGATGGCATACATAAAAAAGCAATGTAGTAGTATGCCATAAATGCCGATAATTCTATAGGAATAAGTCCATTAGACCCCCCTTAACTATCAAAATTTCATTACCATTATTTGTTAATAGTAAGCACATAAACTATCAAAGTTTCATTACCTAAAGGAAAATTTTGCTCATTATGAAACAAGATGGATATGTTCTACAAGAATACAGGTATACAGCTACACAAGTTAATTCTAAATAAAAGCAAATAAAAAATACACGGGAAAAAGGCAGGACCACATGAATGTATTATAATTTATAAGTAGCGAAAATAATAGAAAAAGCATTTTCTATGAAGAACCAACCTTGAATTTACTTCTATCATTTGATTGCACACGACAAACTAGACCCATTTTAGCTTCCTTTTCTGTTATGTCCACAGAAAAAAAATGAGCTGACTGCTTTTGCACCTGGCCACATGCAACAATTAAGCAATTACTTACTAAGATGGAAAAGAAACATTGTATAATGGACAACTAACTGCCAACCTTCCTGCGTACAGAGTGTCCAAGCTGGAGCTGAGAAACCATAACTGACCCATTCAATGCCTCCTCTAAAACAGTCGCCGAAACAGTTGTTTTAATTGGTACACGAAGTTTACTACATATATGCACACACAATCAAAATAACAGCATAATACAAGCTTGCAAGTAATGAGAAGAAACATTGCATCATGTACACATTTTACCTAAAAAGAGCAGCAAACATGGTGTTTTCGGTATTGAGACTCGATAGGTCCAGCTCCAATTCCTGGCTATCGGATTCAATGGCCTGAAACATAGTGCAACAGCCAACAGTTGCCATAACATGTTCAAATAAAAAGGTTAACACACACCAATTTAATAGTGAATTAACTCGAATCCTGATATGTCGTACTTCCTGGAACATGTCTGATGCCACAGGGTCATCGCCATTCTTATCCGGATGGTACCTTCCGCAAGTTGCCAGGGGAAAAACAATCAAATCAGTGTTTTGTTTCTACACCAGGCTACCACTACACCGACCAACCAATGTTCAGACAAACATGGCTCGTAACGGAGACATGGAAGAGAAGTGCCTAGACATAGATTTATAGCTGAAAACTTCAGAGAAGTGCCTAAACACCATGCGGCGGAAGGCTCTTGATCTCCCGGTCGGTGGCATTGCCGCCGACCCCGAGCACCTCGTACGGGTCCCTTCTCTGTGCCGCTGCCGCGGCCGAGTCCTCCTTCTCTGTCTTGAATAACCTGAACGGCTGAACCTTGACCCCGCCATGCCCACCCTTCGCCGCCGTGGCTAGCAACCTCCACAGTCATGGGCAAAGCACCCTCGCGCACGTTCGGATCCCGCCGTGGCGGAGCGGCCCTCGCCCGCCCGACGCCCACGAGCGGCCGGCAAGGGGTGGCGCCGGGGCTAGGGTTACAGCCCTCTCCCTATCGCAAGGAGCCTCGTCGACGTCAGGTCGGCGTGCTCCGCTAGTTGTTGGCTGTGTTTGGGATTCGGAATTGCGAGTGGAATGGGAGGCGAGGTGAGGTGGCGATGGAGGCCGGCGAAATGGAAGGGCCAATGAGGTGGGAGACGGGCCGACGGGCGACGGTAGCATCGGGGGGAGACGGGACAACTGCGGCGCCGGCCCATCTGCCTATGGGGGACTAGATCTGGAGACCTGAGGCTGCGGGAGTGAAATTTGAGTGACCGGCTGAGCTGAGGCCTAAGGACGGCTGAGCTGAGGCCTAAGGACGGCGGCGCAGGGACAAGGGCGGCGAGGCGCCGACCTGTCCGCCCATGGCCGTGGGGACTAGATCTGGATCTTGGATTTGAGGATCGGCTGAGCTAGTGAGCTGAGGCCTGACCGCCTGATACTGTGTTACCAGTTGATCGGATATCCGAATCCCATTTGACCGGATAATCCGAATCCGTATCTGTATCCGTCGGATAGTGTGTTACTGAATCCGTATCCGTATCCGACAAAAAATATCCGTATCCGTATCCGATCCGAAACTATCCGATCCGATTCTATCCGTATGCGAAATTATCCGGATCGGTCGGAAACTATCCGATCCGTTTTCATCCCTAGGCGCTGATGATCTGGATACAGATAAAGCATATTTAGCATGTTATCAGGCTATCAACATTGACATTCATGTGGTTACTAGGTGCTAAAAACATGATAACTACTACAGCTTTTTTTTTCAAACAACTAATTTGCTTGTAGGTTTACATGCTTATGTTTAGTGAAATGTTGTGTGCAAATTACACTGCGTACTCACATGAAGACTTGTCTGGATTGCAGGATTGTGCTTCATGTCCAATGATTTTGTAAGTTCATCAAGTATCCAACTTTAATTTTACTAAGTATCGTTCTTGGGGTTTTGTTTTGCATCATTAGTTTACCTTGTTGGCTTTCTCATTAAGTCTTGTAATCATGTATGTGGTTGCAAATAACAAAAAGCATAATAAATCCAACAAATCAATGTTACAAAAAGAAATTAACATAATCAGCATGTCCTTGTTAAACAATATTGCTTACGATTTTCATAAGAATATCCAAGGAGTAAAACAAATCATGTCACAATCAATTAATTATTATGTTATGATTGCAGTCTAAGCAACTTTTAGATATACTTGTGAAGATATTTTGTTTAGCAAGATAAATATGAGACATAAGTACATGATCTTTTCTATTATACATATTGTATTCACATTTCTTCATGTTAAATGTAAAATGTCAAGTCAATACAATAGAATCACAAAGCCATCAACTATGACTGCTGACCAATTTCCATTATGAAAAAAACGAAAGTTGGTGCTGTCCATTTCTAAAAGTATCAGTAGATGACTTGCATATTTTTTTTTTGATATAACACTCTTATCTCCATATCATTAACCTCATGCTTTTGTATAGAGGAGGTTATTGATGCTGGACTGCAGTATTGTATCAAAAGTTTTGCAGAAAGTTGTCTCTTTGTTCTTCCAGAAATAGGTTTATACCAAACTACATAATGAAAATGGTTAGTCTTCATAGTTGATGGCAAGGTTATAAGGGCCGTTTCATGATTATGTTGCATGATTGGTATTTTACATTTAACATTAATTTGCCAATACTATTTGTGGTATTGAAATAGGTGTGCACTGTTGTCTAGAGATAATTTATTTTGGCTAAGCAAACTCATAATTTGTTTGGAGTCTTGAATGGTGACATAATCTATCTGTGATATAATTTGTTCTAGCTGCTGGATTTTGTTATGAAGCTCATATATAAAATGCTTTAACAAGAAAGTGTTATACTAAGTACTATAATCAAATATCCAAATTGAATGACATCATTTCTTTTGTTAGCTGTAGCATTTGCCTTATATAAAATTGAATTGCAGTTTAGCAAAATCTGCTTATTTTTGGCTTTGGCTTATAAACCCATAAGCTCTCTTGTGTCTCTGCCCCCTTCACTGGAGTTGAAGCTAGTCCAGAAAGGCCCCTAGAATATTGTCGAGTAGAGGTTGCAAGATGTTTAAATTGGATTGAGGGGCCTGATTAAACAAACTTGCATATTGGAAGGGGCTCTCCAATCATTTTTCATATCGTTCAAGCTAATAAAACACATGGTTTTTTAAGGGCAGTTGTGCAATGAATTTACAGCTACAGATAGCATAAGTGCATAAATTATGATTTGAATTCTTTGGGTTGTTATATAGCACAAGGAATCATTTTTAAGTAGGTCATGAGCAGGCACGGCTGGAGGATATACATAACTTTTTTTACAAAATTTTGTAAAAGATCTTCTCTGACTGTGTAGTAGTGATTTAAACTACCCTTGTATACATGGTGAGAAATAATTGTACAATCTCAGCATATGAGTTATAACTTGCGATCAAGGAGTAATAGATTGATGATGTTGATTTCACATATGATTGTTAACTGTTAAGCATATAACATAAAATGAGATAGTGACAGTACGGCAAAAATGCCAGTTCAGATTGATGAAAAATTGGTGTCAAGGAATTTAAGAAAGACTAGGTATTGTCATGTGACCTGGTTTGAAGTGTATTCTGATTTCAAGGTATGATAAAAAATTTATGTATCGATGTCTTTGAGAATTTTCTGATTGGCTGATTATGTCTAGATTCTGGAAAAATTGTAAAACATTGATGTGTGAAATTTGACACTTTTCAGCTCTCAATGACAAGTTCCAACTTAAGTATTGAGGGTAGTAGAGCACATTATGGTTATTGGTTTTGTTGATTTGAAATTGTACTGCCACAAAATTTTCTGACAGTTATGGGCTGCAGGCCCAAGTGTTTGTGAGATTTTCGAATTTCAGTAAGGTAAATACCATGGTTATCACGGCGTCACCTAGGCCACGCCTAATCGCTGCCTAGGCGTCCAGTCGCCGGTGGCCGCCGGCCATGGCCGCTCGCCTCACCGGCCGGAAAGGAGGTCGCGGGGAGAAGGCGTACCTAGTGCATCCAGAGGAGAGGCTAAGGGAGCTTCGCTGCGGCGCCACCACCTCCACCGCCTGCTCTGCGTCACCTCCACCGCTGGCTCCTTCGCCTCCACCGCCGCTGCCTAGGATTCGCCAGATCCGCGAGGGAGTGGAAGATTGGGGGGGGGGGGAGGAGAGCGGGGCAGCGCCGAATGGATCGAGGGGAGAGAGGGGCGGCACCGAAAGGTCGGAGGGAGAGGTGGGGGGTGGGTCGGCTGGGCTGGGCCGGCAGTTGGGCTATGTGTGTGTGTGTGAGAGAGAGGGAGGGGGATTGGGCCGCTCGGCTGGGCCGGCAAATGGGCTGAGATTAAGAGAAATGCATTGATATTGATATATATATTGATGATACACTCATATTAATAGATATTTTTTGATCGCCTAATCCTCGTCTAGGCGTCCAGGTGACTCGCCTCGCCTGGGCGCCATGATAACCATGGTAAATACATTTGGATACATAGAATGCTCTTCACAAAAGTAAGGAAAAAAACTAGTTGATTCAGTGACAGTCATGGAATATTTGTGATGTCACCTCTGAACTTTAATGCTATTATATGCAAATGGATAAAAATCTAGCAAGTTGAAGGATCAAAGACAGTATACAGATTAGAATACGACGACTGAATTTAGTGTCTTTTTTTTTTGTGGGAGTTCAGGAGTCAGGACTAACCCCATAATTTTCCCTTCCATTGTTGTCTCTTGTTTCTCAGTGCTTTAGTTGCATGTTGAACTCAATTTCTTGTTTACACTCTTAAAATGTTAGGCATTGAACGTTCTAGTTGTTTTAATCACATCAAGAGGAATAAACAAATGAGCAGAATAAAATAGCACATGTTCCTTGCAAGATTTTCATTGGGTGGGCTGTAGCACATAGGGTGTCAAGTCTGATAGAAATTTGGTGAAAGTTGATTTATATAAATATTCATTTTATATATTCTGCGAACTTTAATGTGCATGCAAAAAGAAACATACATGCAACTACGCAAGTACAAGCACAAAATATTTAAACTTGGGCTGGACTGTGGAGCGTGGAGTATATTACTTCATGAATGATTTAAGTGCAAGCGTTGAGAACCTGAGCTGGACTTAGCATACCTCATGATGAATGAACTAGACTGTGTCATATATGCAAACTTATATCTGCCTTTCTAACTTAATACTTTATTCTGCATATTTCCTTGGATGGATGTTAGGGAAAAAATGTAATGCTCTACAGCCAACGAGTGGTATTAATGACTGATTACTGAATTTTCTACAGCCTAGGTATGTAGTGAATCGGGTCACTGCCGGAGACTATGACTGTCCAAGAAAGGTGCTGGCCTTTTTGACCGATCTGCATGCTTCATTTAGGATGCTGAATCTGCGCAATGACTTCCTGCGTAAGAAATTTGATGGTGAGTTCCTTTTCTTTCTTTCTTTCTTTTTTTAACATCACCTGATAAATTTTTGTACCTTTGGTATTTGCTTATGGGCAATACCTTGTCATGATGTTCCTTGTAACCTGTGTTAACTGAGTTGTTCTTTTCTCTCTTTACCTTGTTTTGCAGGGATGAAGTATGATTTGAGAAGGGTAGAGGAGGTATATTATGATGTGAAGATCCGAGGACTTGTACCTGGGGAGTCAAAACAAGAGGCTGCTCAGTCATAGAAAGTGTCATAGTTCCTGATCGTGTGGTTTGGTCTTTGACATCCGTCATTGTGTCCTGGCTAGTGTTGAAGTCCATGTGGGAGGGGTCTAATATTGACTGCAGCGTTGCTTTAAGGTGTCGCAATTTCTCTGAAACCTTCTTGAAGTGAGCTTATGGCAGATATTTTCAGAATGAGAAATGGTGGATCTTGACTAAGGATTATTTGTGATTATATTATGTGACTGAGATTTTACATTGGTGCAAAAATATAATTTAAATTACACAAACGCAATTATCCAGAATATGTGTGATCTAGTTCTAAATCACAAAAACGGAATAAACTTACTACGACAAACTAAGTTTGAAAATGACTGGGGCCTTTGCATGGGTGGTTATATGTATGTTAGTATGTTAAGTGGGTATATTTGATACGAACTTCAGATTGACACTAGTTTCTATTGACCATGGACAAGCTGATCAAGTAAGGTTGCACATATATGCATAATTTAAAATAGAGTAAATTTCATAAAACTACAGGGTTTTTTTGTACTAATTATTAGAAAAGTTATAGATTTTAGCTTTAATTTCATAAAAATCATATATTTGTATCACAAAATAATAGGTTTTAGAATTAACTGTTTCTTATAATGGATATGAAAGTTTGGGCCTACATTGCAGCCTTACGCTCTGATAATTTGCTCGTACAGAGGTGCTTCAATGCTTTTCTTTTTTGAAGTTGTACAAATATTAAAATATGAATGAAAATTAAATAGTGATTACTTATCTCTTCCTTTGCTTTCAGATTTATGCAACTTGTATTGAGAAAAAAAAAAAATGAAAGCATGGCTCGTACAAAAAAACATATAGTAATCAGAGGTTCTTTGCATTGATATATGTTGGTGTGCGAGACAGTAGGCTAAAGTCAAAAGTCATCTACTCCGGTAACCTGTGGACACTCCTTTCGATCTTTACTGCTAACATGCATTAAAGTATTTAAGTTTTCATACAAAAATAGTATCAGTAGATTTCTTTACAAAATATAATTAGAAAGTAATGGTCGTGCTAGAGACGTGTCCATTTCAAAAAGATGAGTAAAAAATTAGGGAGTACTAAAGAATGTAAAGCCAATTTTGGCTCTGTTACTACTCCCGCACTTTTAAAAGACTAAGCTTATAAGAATTTGAAACTGATTTTAGTTTTGCTACTGCTACTTTCACACTTGTAATTAGAGACGGCCACCTGGATCGGGCTTTTTTGGCTGATTCGAGACACAGTGGGCATGGTTCGGTCCAAAGCCTGGTCCGACACGAAATGGGCTGTGTCGGGTCTGATGGGCGGCCTGGCTCAGCACGACACTGTAGTATGAGCCGTGTTGGGCCCGATGACCTAGGACATGAGGAAGAAGTTCAGCATGAAGGTCACTGACTCAAAGAGCATGAGCTCCATGGACGCACCCAGCGGCATGGACACCGTCCTCGCCGCCGACACCTGAGAGAGATGGGCAAGAGGGGAATCTCTCCCTCTCTCGCCCGTCTCTCTCAATCTCTCTCGCCTGTCTCCCTCACTCTCTTTCTCGCCCATTACACATCCCCTCGCTCTCTATAACTGTTCAAGAATAAATAAATTTTAGTTTTTTTTCCCATAATATTTGTGTCCACTGCCTCAACTCCATATGTCCCGGCTCCTTTCTTCTCGTCACAATAGTGCAAATGGATCAGGTCTAGACCGGCATGGCACGAAGCGCAAATGGGTCGTGCCTAGGCTCGCCAAAGGCGACCCAAGCTGGCACGGCACGACACGGCGGGCATAACGGGCCGTCACGGTTCAGACACGAAGCATGATGAACCTGTACCGGTCCGGCCTGGCACGACACGACACCCACCTCTACTTGTAATAGACTTAGCTGGTTAGCCCTTAAGTTTGATGACGTCACATTTGCTTAGTCCTTAAATGTAATAATGTCATGTTTTGTGAGTTGTCTATGAGCTGTAAGGGGCTTCATGAAAACTATAATAAATCTAGATGAAGCCTCTTAATTTTGTAAAACTTATGCACTCTTTACCTATAAACAAAGCCTTTTAGCTTTCTACGTATTTTAAAACGAAGTCTAGCACATGCTAAAAAAGATTCTTCACACTTGTGCGGTAGTTGTAACATGAAGTGGTTGGATACAATCACTAATCTGTGCGGTCATAGGTTTGCAAAAATTAATCAAAATGAGTGATACATTTGATTGATGTATTATCTATCTTGCACACTAACCCTCTGTGCCAATAATATGATTTCTACATATATAAAATATTTCATACGGTCCCACCATCACACCCATAAGGGTTTGTTTACCGCCGGTTTATCATGGTTTTCGAGCGTACCGTTGCGGCTTGGAAAGTAAAACCGGCGGTAAACCAGTTGAGTTGAAATTCAAATTCAAAATTTTTGAAAAATTTATCCAAAAATCCCTAAAACTAGTATTGATTTCGTTGTGACCTTTGATGTGATTTTTTTTTTAAAAAACAAAGTTTAGAGACGTTTTTGAGCCATTTGAAATCTTGAAATGGAAAAAGCAAAAAAAGAAAAAGAAAATGTGGACAGTGGGCTTTCAGCCCACAGGCCAAAACGGCTACCGGTCGGCCAGCCTAGCCAACCCATCTCGGCCCACCCCCGGCCTTGCCATTTAGCTTCACTTGTGCCGACCGAAGCATCAACTCCAAACAATGCAATAACTGAAACTTGCTTTCCCCATTCCTCACTCAAGGCGACAGCGTCGGTGTCGCCCCAATCCGATCGCTAGGAGGCGTCCAACCGCCGTTGAAGCAGCAGATCTCGCGCGGTTTTGCGCGAAAACTGTGCGGTTTGCGTGGTTTCTCGAGAAGCTAGCGAAAACCGAAGGAAGCGACGAAAATCGCGGTTTAAGGTACATTTCTTGCATGATTAAGCTCGGTTTTCATTCGGTTTAGGGCGCAAACCGCTCGGTAGTAGTAGACATGGAGTGCTTTGTTGGTGTATGATTGTAAAGCATATTGTTTCTTTGGGAAACATGGATTGGAGTCGTGAATTGTTTCTTGCTACCGGAGCAACAAGGAGTCACTTTACGTGTATGCAAAATTCTTATGAGCTCGTCTCGCACGCCAATATATACTAGTAGCTTGGTATGATTTGTGCATGTATGTATGTTGTTGAATGTTGATGGTGCAAATTGAATATGTGTGTGCAAATTGAAGTACCAATTTGTGGACTTGATGAAATGTATATTGTGTTGGTGTTGAATGGCTCAATGGACAACCAAAAAAATAGGTAGTACTCTAAAATCAGTAAATAGCAGAGTCGTGGCCCGAAAATCTTATCTTCTGAGCACCATATGTGTTGACCACAAAATCATGCATACATTGATGGTTGATGATGAAATGCTCACTATTTGTTTTGTTCACCAATTTTTAGCACCAATAGTTGTTCGAGTATGTCAGGTAGTAATATCGACTTCAACATATTTTAGTAACAACAATTTTGTAAGTATGTATGCTTACTTTTATTGTGTTCTTTTAACAGATGACAGACTATGTCGACATGGTGTGGGAGCACGGCGAGAAGTTGGGTGCTAGATTTCGATGCAAGCACTGTCTCAAAGAGAAGAAAGGAGGCGGTGCGACCCGATTCAAGTAGAACTTGGTTGGACATGGTACGAGTATCGTCCATTGTAGTAAAGTTCCTGTGGACGTTCACGAGTACTTTCAACGTGAGCTAGGTAGGACAAAGGATAAGAAGAATGAAAGGAGAGAGGAGATGCTGAGGAAAGAAGCAGTAGTTGGAGATTCCCCACCGAGGCGAAGTGTATACTTAGAGTACACGGGTGATGCTGATGAGGAGGACCAACTCCAGCATGCCATGGCTGCCTTTAGGGCGGAGGCAGAATTTAGAAACCGGGCAGGTGGGAGGTACAAGCACGGTGTGGCAGTGGCTCCTCTAGGGGAGCTGGAGGAGATCACGACGGTCTGTTATCGAAGATGTTTCGGAGTTCATCGCAACGAGAAAGACCGCCGGCGGTGGGGGATTACAACATTGGTACGGCCCATGAATGAAATTGATATTTGAATGCCTATTTTTTGCACTTATTGGATTGATATGTGAATGTTATTGAAATGAAAGGTTATTTATTCGCTCGCTAACCCTGGGCTAGAGGTGAGTGCTTTGTCACACTTGTGGCATTATTCGATCCCAGCATTGTTCTTACTTGCACAATACTGCCAGGGAGTATTTGTGACCAAGCAAATCTCAAAAAAAAGAAGGAATAGAAGATCGAGCTCCAATGCTCTCAATGCATCGTTCGTGCATCTGTTACCTGCTTTGACCATCTCCTCATGAGGCCAAGTTCGACGATGACATTGGCCGATCGAGGGAGTCATCGGCTTGGATGACAATGAGCCGATTCGAGACGATGATCAAGCATCGGGCTCTATCTCCGCCAATGCTCGCTCTCCTCTAATGATCCAGCACCCACTACCACTCTGAATGAGGGTGAAGCGACCTTGGAACAAGTAGCGGCCGAGTCTCCCCGAGCGAGGAGGTCGATGTCTCTAGCGCACCATCGACCAACCAAGCGGCCTCAAACCTCATCGTTAAGGCTATCCGACCAGGTGATCTTCAATCGCTCCCTTGGATGTTATGAAATCTCTTCTGACGTAATCCAACAAATGCTGGATGATCAGCGGGCCACCTTAGGGACCAATACGCAGAAGTTGGCAGCCCCTACACAAACGTCTCCTTGAACAGGATCTCCATCGACCCAAGTGGTTGAGTAGGTAATGCTTTCAAGAGCAGCACTTGTTGTAGTTTTTCTTTGACAAACTTCATCTCGTAGTAACTTCTTATTCACAGGTTCCACCGTTGGCTGCTGATTCGTCGGTGCCATTTTCTCCACCGGGGCGCCGGTCGAGAAGCCAGCTGTTGGGACCAGAACGGTCCTGGCGAAAACACCTGCGCAAAAGAAGAACATGAAAGCGAAGCTTCGGCTGGCGAAGTGAGTTACCTTTCCTTCTTCACGATTCTTTCTTCTTCTTTCGGAGATGTCAAATAGAGAATCCCCTGCAGGAAAGCTGTGCCTAGCGGCAGCGTTGATGACGTCGCCGTCGCGGCCTTATCGACCCTCAGTCCGGTCGTCATCGTCGCCACTCCTTCACCGGCGGCTCTAGCCCTGCCTCCTCTGACTTCTCAAGTTGCTTCGATATTTTGGTCTATCCTGAAGCCCCAATTTCAGGCACATGTCCCCAAATAACTCTTCCCTGTGCTTCGCTCTATTCCTTGCTTCGCTTTTTTGACGCCATTCAGTTTCTTTTCATAGCATGCAACAGAAACCTTTCGCGAAGCTGATGCCTTTTGTGAGCAAGCTCATCAGACAAATGAGCGGCTCATTGCTTCCAATCAGCAAGTGATCGAGATGAAAAGTGCCGAGCTGAAGGCACTCAGGGCTGACCTGGAAACTGCCAAGGCTAAGGCTGAGAAGCAGAAGGGAGAGACAAAGAAGCTAAAGATTGAGAAAGCTGCTGTTGACACTGCGTGGCTCAAGGCCAAAGCCAGTCGGGACGAGGCGGAGGTGAGCAGGAAGGTGATCGAGGTCGAGAAGGCTATAGTAGATGCGGTGCTTTCCACTCTGCAGTCAGAGACCCTCGAGCACATGACCTCATCTGCACGTCTTGTGACTTCCTACGTGCTTGGCCTGGTGAAGAGCCATCATCCTGACCTGGACCTCTCGATATTGGACGAAGGGTTTGCGTGTGAGGCGAGCGAAGCTGCCGATCACATCGAGTCCTTTGGAGACCTTGCAGAGAGGTTCGTGGCCCAGCTGAAGCTATCTCTTGATGGTGACGACGACGACGCCAACCATGACCCTTAGGCCAAGTCATACTGATGTAAAAACTGAATGCTTGCGTTACTGTAGTATTTTAAGATAATACCAATTAATTTGCTTGTCCATTATGATTTGCCTACTATTTCCTTATCGATGAAACAGAGTAGCATGAGTAGATGCAAATCAGACTTAGTATTTATAGACCCTCAATAAAGCGTATACCTAATTCTACTTGCACACAGGGCTAGAAAAAACGTTCATTAAATGCCTTAGCCCCAGAGCGAGTACTCGGAGAGGTCACATATAACATAAATGCTATATTAGTTACAGTAAAACTACATGGTTTTTACAAGTCTTGATCGACCATATAACTTACACTCTGTAGCAAACATGAACTTGCTGAGCAGTGCGTGTAGAATCGACTAGAGGTCTCGTCTCCCGTCGTCCGCTGAGCGTTAGATGTCTAACAATCTAGTGCTCGTATGCGCGCAGGATAGAATTGCTCGCCGTCGGGTTCAGGCATGGCCACACATTGGTTTTGTTTGTTGACATGCTAAGTACGCGATCGAGTAAATGCGTGCAAAACATCGTATGTAAAAGAAAGTAAAGAAATTGTGCCTACAGTGCTCCGCTCGATAACAGTATCAACCAGGAAAAAGAACAAAGGTACAGAGTTACCTATAGCCCCCGACTCCTTACTCGATGATGCATCATCAGGTAGGGAGTAGATTGACGTAAGCACATCGTCGTGATGTAGCCCCTGACTCTTTACCCGGTAGCTGGATCGAGCAAGAAAGAGTGAAGCATTAGCATCACGGATACCTGTTGCGACTCCGAACCCCTTATTCGATGGGTGTATCGACCCGAGAGTGGAGCCAGGTAGCGAAAAGATCGAGCGATATAGCCCCCGACCCTCTACTCGATAGGTGCATCGATTAGATGGTAGAGCATATTCGTCGAAAAATTCATGATGTAGCCCCGACTTTCAACTCGATTACTAAATCGAGAAGAGAGCAGAGCGTAAGCATCAGTAATAATAACCCTCGATCATACACTCGGGCGCATGAGCCCCGAGCATTTTGGTGAGGCCCCGAAAAATCCAAACGATCGGAGTAGATGAACAATATAACTCCATTGCAGTGATTGAATTCTGTTACAGTTTTCGCGCCCCTTCAGCTTCCACGTGGAATGTCATAGAGTAGCGTCTCTTCGTTTTCCGCACTCATGTGGAAGTGCAAAAGACGCCTCGTGGATTGGGACCAACGCAAACTGAATTAAATCACCCCAAGATAGGCAGATTCATTGCCAAAAAGAAAATTCCAAAAATAAAATAATAATACACTTACAAGCAGTATGACTTGTTCCCAGAGCTATAAATAGACGGGACTCGCATGCCACAACTCATCTTCTTTCTTGCCCTCCTACTTTCTCTCTCTCTTCAATGGCCTTCACTCCACCATCGTCCCCATCTGTGATCATACTTGGAGATTCCCCTCCCCCTACACCGCTAGCCGTAGTTTCTCCGGAGAGGATCATTATCTCCTCCGATGAGGAGGAAGAGATCGACTGGGAGGGCGTCGAGATGGGAGTTTGACCGGAGGAGGAAGAAGAGGTGACCAACAAACTGAAGGTCGCCGTCGAAGAAAATGACACCGCCCCTGCTCCTTTCGCCGTGGAAGGTGAAGCCACATACGCCGGAGAAGTTGGTGAAGCTCAAAACAACTTCACCAACCCGACACTAGCTCGCCCTCCAAGCCATCCCGATGCTCGAAGGCTGGAGAGGTCGCCTTTTCCATCAACTGGCAGCCGGGTCTTCGCGTCCTCCTCTGGTCTGTACAGAGGGGAGAGGGGCACAAGCCCATCCTGGGGACCATCCTTTTCTAGTCCCCGTGGATGCAGGGGAGGTGGCGCGATGCCTCTGAGGACAAGTAGTAGTAGAGTGCCTACTTTAAGATGTAATAGGATAAACTTTTGTTAGTAAAATGTTAATGAAATCGTACTTGCTTGGATTTTGGTTGCAATGCACTTTCTGTCTTATTCATGTATGAAATCTCCTCAGTTGATCGATGTTCCATGAGTTGTCAAGTATCGCTCCTTCCGATGTCGATAGCCGTACCGATCCAGGTCAAGTCACTTCGACCACCACATAGGGACCTTCCTACTTAGGCGATAGCTTATTACGGTTATGTTGCTTCTGTACCTTTCGTAGTACTAAGTCCCCGACGGTGAGTTCTCTTTCTTGGATTCTCTGGCCATGATATCTGCGCAAAGCTTGCTGATACTTGGCTGCTCGAATGGATGCCCGATCTATATACTCTTCGAGTAGATTTACCTCGTCAGTTCACGCCTACTCCTGTTCCTCTTCAAAGTAGTTGTCCACACGAGCTCGACTAATCAATGTACGAGATAGGCTTGGAATGGAGTCATCTAAGTCGGCTCGTGTTCGAGTAGTGCAGCTACCGTGTCTGCAGATTCTTCCTCGCTGACTCGACCAGACTATTGGTCGAGTTGGGCAGCATCTTCCTCCCGTACGGGGGAGATGGATGGTTTGAGGAGTTTCTCGATGAAGACTCCTGCGGGCATGGGCGAATGGGACGAAGCGAGCCTCACAAGTTCGTCGGCGGCGGAATTGTCACATCGCCTGATATACCTTACCTCGAGCCCTTCGAACTTGTGCTCTAGCTTGCGAACCTCGTTCAGATATACCGCCATGTTGTCGTCCGAGCACTGGTACTCCTTTTGCACTTGGTTCATGACGAATACTAATAACAGGGGTACCCCAACGGCCCGAAGCGAGGAGCCAGCGGCCTCAAGCATATCTCCAGCCCAACAGGCCGCGCCCGGCCCGCCACCGACCGAATCGCCTGCGAGACCACACAAGACATCCGCTCCCGACCGGCCAGGGGAAGCTAATCCAACCGACAACGCTCCGACCCCTTGGCGGAGCGGGATCTCCCGACTCCGACCGGACAATAAGCTCCCGGCCCCCTTGGCGGCGGGATCTCCCGACTCGACCGAACCAAGGTGACGGACGCCGAGGGCGCGTGTCGCCCTCATCACCCTACCGCCACGCACTCCCGCGAACGATCAATCGGAGTGACTATACAAGGGCAGTGGCTCCTTCCCAAAAAGGTCCGTGATCACAAGACAAAGCTTCAAATTTATCAACCGGCCACAGATAAGATTTAACGCACGCTTCCTCCCGAGGCGCCGCCAACGTCCACGCGACCGCAACGCCGGCGATTCGTAAGGATCACAGAGGGCAAGTACGCTATTTCGGGAATACCTAACATCCTCGACCACCAAGGCTACCGACCCAAAGATGGGCAAGACGGGTGGTGACCGATCCACGGACGAAGGACCGAGCTCTAACATAGGTCACCTCGCTCTTCCCGACTTCGATGTAACTCGCCCTTCCTTCACAGTATAAAAGGAGGCGGGACTAAACGATTCGAGAGGAGGAACACATAAGAACACGAGGAGACTAAGTCATTTAGGGCCTCGCTCAGAAACATAGTGCAAAAGCAATACAATCGCCATCCGAATCGGAGTAGGGACTTTCACCCGAACCAAGATACATCTTGGACTCACGAGTCTAACCATTCAGGGAGTGGAACGCGCGACCCCTTAGACTTACAAATTTACTTGCCGGCGCTCGAAAACGCCGACAGTTCACGACTAGCTGTGAGTCCCCTTTCACGAGTAATCGTTTGATACAAGTGACGCGGCCATGCAGAGCCCGTTAACCAGTCCCTCGTATTCTGCAAAATTGTTCGAAGCCTGAAAATTGAGTTGAATGACATTTTTAAGCTCCTCACCTGTCGAGGATTTAAGCACGATGCCAGCCCCCGAGCCCTGAAGCATGAGCGACCTATCGAAGAACATTGTCCAATGGTCATCGACCGCTTTGTGCTCCTTTTCCTCGACGTGCGTCCATTTTGCGATGAAGTCCGCCAAGACTCCTGACTTGATGCTGGTTCGCGGTGCGAAGTCGACCCTGAACTCGTTGAGTTCAACCGCCCACTGCGCAATTCGCGCCGTCACCTCGGTTGCGTATTACCTCCTTCAGTGGATACGTCGTCATAACCGCAATCTTGTGCGCCTAGAAGTAGTGTCACAGCTTTCGAGAAGTCATCAGGACAACGTACAACATCTTCTGCACTTGAGGGTATCGCAGCTTAGCTTCATGCAAGACCTCGTTCATGTAGTATACTGGCTTTTGGACCTTGGCCTTTTTCTCGGCGCAATCTCGCTCGACCGCTAGGACTGTGCTTACTACTTGAGGGGTAGCTGCAATGTACAAAAAGAGCTCCTCTTTTTCATTAGGTGAAGTTAAAAACTAATGGAGACGATAAGTACCTTTTCAGATCTCGAAAAGCTTCTTCTGCCTCCTTTGTCTACTCGAAAGTGTCCTGCTTCTTGAGTAACTTGAAGAAAGATAGCCCTCGTTCGCCCATCCGAGAAATAAATCGACTAAGGGCTGCGATGCAGCCTGTGAGCTTTTGCACTTCCCTCAGTGTCCGCAGAGAACGCATCTGCTTGATGACCTCAATTTTATGCGGGTTGGCCTCGATACCTCGACTGGACACCAGGAAACCGAGAAACTTGCTGGACAGAATGCCGAACGTGCACTTCTCGGGGTTAAGCATCATCCGATACTTCCTGAGGTTGTCGAATGTTTCCTCAAGGTCGCTGATCAAGGTGTTCCCAGTTTTCAACTTGACTACGATATCATCGATGTACGCTTCCACATTGCGCCCGATTTGGGACTTTAAGCAGTTTTGAATACAGCGTTGATATGTAGCACCAACACACTTTAAACCGAAAGGCATCTTAACATAACAGAATACACCGATGGGAGTAGTAAAAGCAGTTTTCTCTTCATCCTCTGCAGACATGCTAATTTGGTGATACCCCGAGTAGGTATCTAGAAAACTTAGCAGCTCACAACCCGCAGTAGAATCCACTATCTGGTCGATGCGAGGGGAGAGGAAAAGGATCTTTAGGATAAGCCTTGTTGAGGTCGGTGTAGTCGACGTACATCTTCCACTTGCCGTTGGTTTTCTTGACGAGTATAGGGTTCGCCAGCCACGTCGAGTGACGGACTTCTCGGATGAAGCCAACCTTCAAGAGTTTGCCAACCTCCTCTTGTATGACTTGCTTCATGTCTTCTGCAAATCTACGCTGCTTTTGCACCACAAACCTGACGCTAGGTTCCACAGCTAGTCGATGCTCGATCACCTCCTTGGGGACCCCGAGCATGTCGGACGGTTGCCATGCAAACACGTCGCGGTTTGCCTGAAGAAAGGCGATGAGCTCATTCTCCTATTTGGGATCAAGGTCAGCGCCTACCTTGATCGTCTTGGAAGGCTATGACGGGTCCAGGGGCACTATCTTGACATCTCTATCGATCTTCTTATTCTTCTTGCCATCGTCGACTGAGTCTTTGGCGGCACTGTTAGACGTAGATGCCTTGTCGGTGACTTTGGACCCTTGGCGCTTAGCTTCCTCGTCGTTGGCACTGGTTGCCGATCCACAGAGATGCTCGGCCATCTCCAAGCTCTTCCTGTCGCACCGGACCGCAGCGCGTTGGTCCCCCTTGATTGCGAGGACTCCCTTTGGCCCTGGAATCTTGACGGTCTGATACGCGTAGTGTACCACGCCCATGAACTTGTCTAGCATTAGACGGCCTAGGATCACGTTGTAGGCGGTCTCAAAATCCGCCATGTCGAAGAGGATCTTTTCAGTGCGAAAATTGTCTGATGTGCAAACGTGACTGGTAGCTCGATGCGGCCAAGGGGCATCAAAGATGATCACTGAGTTATACCATGGAATGGCTCTGTTCTGGCCTTGATCTCTATCCAGGGAATTCCCATGTTCTCCAGTGTCTTCGCGAAGATGAGGTTTAACGAACTCCCTCCATCGATCAAGGTCTGGGCGACCTTAACGTTGACGATGGTGGGCTCGACCACCACGGGATATCGACCCAGATGTGAGACCATGGCTGGATGATCTGACTGGTCGAAGGTGATCGGTACTTTCGACCACTTGAGGAATCTGGGAGAGGCGGTGTGGCGAGTTGATCTCCCGCCGATCGCCTTGTACGCTTTTGACTCGTCGTGGAAGATCCTCAAGATGTGTGCCGCTGAGATCAACCAATGGTATTCGCTCGCGTGTCTTGCGCTTCTCTTTGGCTTGCTCAACCCCACACTCGGCGAGGGTAGTCTTAAGTTTCTCCTGGACCTTCTTGCTGATCACCTTACATTCGTCAAAATCGTGTTTGTCCGTGTGATGGACTGGGCAGTATTCGCCTCTTCCACAGCTTCGACCTTTGTTATCACCAATGTTACGCGCCTTGCCTCTTTCGACCGCGGCTACGGTAGAGTCACCTTTGCGCTTCTCCCCACGGTTCTTATTCTTCTTCGCCCCCTGCTTGGACGACTCGGGCTTGTCGTCTCCAGACTTGGGGTCGTTGAGATGGTCTCGAGCCTCGGCACGTATGGCGTATTTGTTTGCCAACTCAAAGAGCTCCTTGGTGGTTCGGATATTTCGGGTGACAAGTTTTCCTTTTAACTCCCTATCCTTGACACCGTTTTCGAAGGCCACTATGAATGCCTTGTCTGAGATGTTAAGGATCGAATTGCGCTTATCGCTGAAGCGTCGAATGAAGCCACATAATGACTCACTTGGTTTTTGTATCACCCGATGTAAGTCGCTGCGTGTTCCGGAGCGTTCGTACGTGCCCTGAAAGTTGGCGATGAATTGAGCCCGCAATTCCGCCCATGAGGATATCGAGTGAGGTGGAAGATTGAGCAACCAAGACCTCGCCGCACCATCCAGGGTGGTGAGTAAGTAATTGGCCATCACTTTCTCGTTTCCCCTAGCAGCCCTCATAACTGTAGTATAAATCTGCAGTCACTCGCTAGGGTTGATTTTGCCCAAGTACTTCTCGACGGGGCCTGGCTTGAACTTATCTGGCCATCTGACTGCACGTAGCTCGGGGGTGAAGGCCTTACATCCTTCATCGACATCCTCGGGGGTCACTTGCCGCGGACCTTGCCTAGGAGGGAACCTGCGCCGTGCAGGCGAGCAGCCCCTCGAGGGCGGAGATTTGCTCCGTCGGGCTCTGTGAGCTGGAGATTGGTCCCTCAAAGGTGGGAACTTGTTTTCCCTCTGCTCGTAGTCTTCCTGGTCGCGTTCCTCCCTTTGATCACGAAGGACATCACGCAAATCACGTCGGTCGTGAGGAATACGATCTCGAAGATCCTCAAGACGTCCCCGATGGGGGTTGGTGCGAACCGACTTAGAAGCACGTTGGTTGGAGCTAGCCATCGCCGATCCTATTGTTCGATGGCGGTGAGATGGTCCTAACCGCTAACTCCGAGTGCCCTATTGGCTGGGGCGTCTAAGCCTCGAGTTGATTGCTCGAGCGGTCTAGGCTTGAACTGCATCGAGCAACGTCTTCATTTGATCGAACACTGGAGTCATCGGATTGCCCGAATCCAGTGGTGAAAGGGATTTTAGTAGCATGTGAGCACACTGAACATTTGCCTCAGGAGTGCTGAAGATATCACTGTTGTGGCTCTGATGGGACGTTGCTCTTGGAGTGCGCCAGGCCTGCCGTTGTGGTCGATCTGTCGAGAAATTTGCTGTCCCTAAAGATCCCGCGCCCACGGGTGGGGCATCGTCGGATCATCGAGATCAAGTTTCCTCGACATATTGGCCACGACCCTGGCTGTGGCCGCGGCTTCTAGATCACGTCGATGATCTGTGGTATTAAGAGCAACAACGTTTGCAGGATCTTGAGGCGGATGTAAGGGGATTTGCCGTCCCTGACCCTCTATGGCGTCTGCCCCTGTGTTCCTTTCTTGAGAATTGCCGGCAGTAGCACCGTTGTTGGCTCCGGCCATGAACATGCATCGATCTATTGTACTGCTGCCTTGGCTACTGCAGCTGTCATTTTCGCCTTCACTCTCCGTGTCGACGAACATGAGGACATTGAGCTCCATCGGGTCAAAGTCGATGAAACCTACCTCTCGGCATGGATCCCACGAGCGGGACTTAGTGAAGCCGATGTGCACTAGATCTTCGCTCGGTCCTCATCGATAAAGTATGATTTCGATGGCGATCGTAGATCCGATCGCAGGTGCTTGATTGATGGCGGTGACCGAGAGAAAATTGTCTCACGGGCAGTCGCCGAAAAATCTGATGTGAGCGCACACCGAAGACATGCTTGATCTGCAAAAAAACAGTTGAAGGCACCTACCTGGCGCGCCAACTGTCGAAGGTTAGAAATCAATAATAAACTTATACTTTCGGGTACCTTCGGGTTAGCAAAGTTAAGCACAAAATCGGAGGCACACGATGCAGACAAGTTCGGACCCTTCGGCGTAGTAACAACCTACTTCTTATGTGGATGATATATGTATGTGGTGGATGGAATACAGAGTAACGTGTCTAGCCCTAGTTACAAGGAAGATCGAACTCAGGCTAAGGCTAAGCTAAGGTTGGAGGTTGACGAAGCGTCGGGTCGTCGACTCCTGATTGCTCTACACAAGAACTCTCAAAGTCTTCTTCTTTTTCTCCTCCCTTGAGAACCCCTACCCCCGACCTTATATAGTCGGGTAGCCTGGCCTCAGTTGACTTGTAGTCGGTTTGGAGTACTAGATTGTAACCGATGAGAAATCTATCATCACGTGATATTCGCAGCGTATGCAAACTTCCCTTAATATCAAACGTACTCGAGTTGGTTTCCTCATAATGAGAACATGATCGAGTCCTTCCTAATATGAAATTATCTTTTTCGCGTATATCTTGTCTCACAGAATAGGGCCTGAGATATCCCGAGTCTCTGTACATCGTTAGGAAATATCCTTCGTATATCCTGCAGGTGCTCGTAACCATATTTAGATTAAATATATTCGACGACGTTGGATCAGGTGCCGCGCTGAAGCGGCCCCGACCAGCGCTTGTACTCGCCGTCCTCCTCCACCGCGGCACCGGACGGCGGATCCGAGCCCGCTGAGTCACCCTTCCTCTCCTTCTCCGACCCCCTCACCGGCGACGATGGCGGCCGCAGCAGCGCCTCACGCTTCCCCGTTGACCATGAGGTCAACTCCGGGATCTACCTCTGGCGCGGCCACCCGTGGAACCTCGAGGTCGACGCGTTTCGATTCTCTTCCTATATCTTGTTGGGAGTAGGAGCGTGTTACGAATTTACGATTGCGGTGCTGGGCTCGTGATTTTCCGGTTCATGCAGAGCTTGGACGAGGGGCACAGTAGTCCTGGGCTGCACGCCGCAGCAGGTTCAAGGCTCGCGGAGGAATGCGCCACCTTGGTACGGCTTTGGAAATTGCGGCTGCCATTGCAATTTAAGGGGAATTTTGTTCAGTTGGTGGTGATTTTGAAGTGGAATTTGGCTTTTGGTCAATGTTTTGCTGGGTGGGTGCCGAACTGGTATGGCGAAGATGACCAATACTTATGATCTGCCTGCGAGGTAGCCTCGCCTCTTCGAGTCGTGCTGTTTCAGTTTCTGCTGTGTTATGTTGTTTGTGTTTTCACATGTTGGATCGTGTGGAAAACGAATATATGAGCGTGCAAGGATCTCAAAACACCACTGAAGACCAATGTTGTTTCACAATAAGAAATGTGGTTCGTAGGGTAAACAAGGCCTGCTACCTAATTTGTGGTCATAATAGATATCCTTTTGCTGAATTTTGTACAAGACAAAAAAAAATGGTTCTGATATAGAACTGTTGTGAGGGTTGATCTTCCAGATTGATAAAAAGTACTCAAAATTATTGGTTCTTCTGTATTGGATCGAACACTTAGATGGTCTCTCGCTCTCTATATTGGAAGTTTATATGTCAGTACAAGTTATATGATAAGTATTGTTGTTCAACTCACATATCTCGAGTGGTTGAAAACTACTTTGGAGCTTAAACAAGTTTTTGAATACTCGCAAAAGTCATTCAAGATCATTATACTGTTTCACAGTTGTACGAATTCATGGCTATACTAAAATGCATATACCGATTGATTATGCAGGAAGGTCATCCATACAGTGGGCCCCAAATATGCTGTCAAGTATCACACAGCTGCAGAGAATGCACTTAGTCAGTGCTACTGGTCGTGTTTGGAATCACTCATTGAGAACAGCCTTGAAAGGTACTTGTAGGATCATGTGGGCCCATGGTTATCACGGTATCTCAGCGAGGCGAGTCGCATGGCATCTAGACGCCTAGGCGAGGATTAGACGACAAAACAAATTCACCTGACCAGCCCAGCCTCACTCCCTCTATCTCTCTCACCCTCCGGCCCACCCACCCAACCCAGCCTCCCTCCCTCTCTCTCTCTCTCTCTCTCTCTCTCTCTCTCTCTCTCGGCTCACCTAGCCAGCACAGTCGAGCGCCCAGCCTCTCTCTCTCTTTCTCTCCCCCCATCCATTCAGCGTCACCCCCTCTCTCTGTCTCACGGCGCACACATTCGAGTCGACCTTGCCCAGCGGTCACTGCCGAACACGCCGCCTCCTTCCACCGAAGCATGCCGTCGACATCGAGCTACCCTTGCCGGATTCCTTGGACGACGTCGTGGAGGCGGATCCTCTCCTAACCCCACGCCAACCAGATCCACCTCCATGTCGGGACCCGAATATGTAAATCCAGACCCTTTGTGTATACTGCACTAGTTCAGGATCACGCTAGTGCCACAGGCTCAACATAGATGAATACCACAATCATACACAACGAAAGCATTATGAAAGACATCGTATATTAATTAATACCTGTTGAATGACCTTATGGTCAATTTACATGACTATACCTTGCAAGGCTAAATAACAAATTAAACTGCAGCGGAATGAAATCGTAGATAAACCCCTCAGTATACCACAGGCAACTGACAAGGCTCGCATCCTAAACTTTCGTCTCTTCATGGTACTTCTCCTCCAGCATGGATGCAGATTCCTCAACTGGTGATGTTGTTGTGGGTAAGGGTGAGTACTTAAAACACTCAACAAGTTGTGCATAGAATGCTATTCTATGTAACTATATGCAAGGCTATTATGACTATTTTGCAATAAGCAGTATTTATGAACAAATACAATAAATAGATTGTAAAGACCGTAAAACAAATAACAGTAATACATAGGTTCAACATTTCTCAAGAAAACCAAGTTTCCAATCTTAAGTCAAGTTTCAACCTTCCATATGGCAATCCCGCCATCCCAACCAAGTTTTTCATTTAATTAAGTTAACCCTTAACTGTAATTCCCGAGTATTGCTCAATACCGCGAGCACGGCTATTCGAATAGATTCACACTTTGCAGAGATTATGCACTTTACCCACATGACATGATCGTCTCTTGGTGCCTTCTGGATTAACACACTTCCTTTGGTGTGTCAACGAAGAGATCATGATAAAGCCTTTACAATGCTCTAGCTTAACCCGATACTACCCGCTAAAGTTTCAACACTGGTTGGTCTGAAAACCACAACCAGAGCCCCCCTCTTGCGCCATGTGAATTGCTCCATAACTTGGGAACTCACACCGCCGATGATAGTACCAAAGCTAAGGCATAGCAAATTAATCAGCTAGGTTGTCTCATACCAGACATGTGGTTGCATGATTGACTCAGTTCAAAGGCTTGCAAGGTTAAGTTCTTAAGATGATTAAAGCAAGACTTCCACATACCCTCTGCCCATCGGGCCCACCTTGGCATACTCACCCCTTGCCACTTGCCCCAATCAAAATGATTACCACCTCAGTTGATTACCAAGCACCACGTGCCATCAACAATTCAATATCGTTGCGTGACATGACTCGCCACTATAACTCAATCTCATTGTGTGATCTCACATGATACACAAGTTCATATCCTTGTTCCATATTCCATTAGTCAAGATTAAATATTGATGATTCAGGTACATGTGATGACGTGGCAAGGCTAAGCAACTAACACGGTCTAACCTTCCATGTTGTTTTTAATATTAACCAACTATAATGAACCAATCTAGGGTGACAATAGATCATGGCATACAAATAACAAGGTAGGGTATAGATCAAAAGGTATAATAGCTAAGTCCCAATTTAAACTGAAACCATTGTATACATGAAATAATATGCAATAGGCTAAAACAATATAGCGATTTTGTAAACATGGGTTCAACATGATCAAAGCACAACTTGCCTTATAAAAGCCCTTATTATTACTCTGGACCTTGGTCTTGAGTTGACGAATCTTCCTCGGTTGCATCGCACAATTCAATATCTACGCGAAACGAGAGAGAAAAACAAATAAACACCAAAACAGAGACCAAAAAATTTCTAAAAATCAATTAAAATTCACCGTTAAATATATCTCAATTTTACAAATTTTTAGAAATTTGAATCACCTCAATTGGAGCTCGTATGAGGGAGAACGGACTCGTGGAAGATTCACAAATTCTAAAAATCAGAAAACTGAAAATCAAATAATAAACCGAATTATTTTTGAAATGAAAAACTGATTTATTGCGTCGGCATGACGTCAGCCCTGACCAGAACCAACCAGGACACGACACGTGTCCCTCGGTCTATGGACTCAGTCCATGAAACTCATCGGGCTCACGGTGGACCTGATCCACAAGGATCCGATTTCTCTGATGTACGGGCCCACACGTGCTGACTCAGCGCCAGCGTAGTGCTTACACAACACGCCACGCAAGCGCCACATCGGCGGATCAGCCCACATGCGTGACACGCGTCGACGAAGCATCAAGCCACATCGGGGACGGTGGCGCGGGAACCTAGGATCGTCGGCGGCGAGAACAGAGGGTACCTATAATGAGCTCCCGACTTCGCCTACCTCCTGACGCGAACGGATCTTGGATTGACACACTGCTTCGGTGGCGACGCGGCCTTCTTCTCCAGCGGCGACGACCCTCTCGGTGATCTCCCTCTCCGACGGTGCTCTGGTGGAACGGATGCGCACAAGATGCTCTGGACGAAGGCGAAACAGATACGATCTGTCTCGGGCTTCACGACGGCTTGATGACGGCGAATCGGTGCTTTCTTCCACACGACGGCGCTCGATCTAATCCTCAAATTACGGCAAAACGGCTTTACCCTGGGGCTAAACAACCTAGGGATGCACTCATCGGCTCGCGGTGCACCCGATACACTCCTTAAATACCCGGAAGAGTCCTGGATTCGGCTGGCATCCTTGGAGTCCGCGCTCCGAACGACGGCGGCAGCGTTCCGAGTCCTTCGCGAACACGACAACGATCAACCATTCGATCAACGACGAACGACAGCGATCACTGTCGGGACCCGAATATGCAAATCCGGACCCTCTGTGTATACTGCACTAGTCCAGGATCATGCTAGTGCACACAGGCTCAACATAAGTAAATATCACAATCATACATAGCGAAAACATTAGGAAAGACATCATATGATATATACTACTAGTTAAATGACCTCGTGGTCCACTTACATGACTATGCCTCGCAAGGTCAATAATATATTAAATCATAGCGGAATGAAAACGTAGACAACCCCTCAAGATACCACAGTAATCGACAAGGCTTGCGCCTAAACATTCGCCTCCTCTTGGAATCTTTCCTCCAAAGATTGATGTAGACTCTTCAACCGGTGAGGTTATTGTTGGCAAGGGTGAGTACTTAAAGCACTCAACAAGTTGTGCATGTAATGCAATTCTATGTAACTATATGCAAGGCTTATTCCAAAGGATAGGCTATCATGGCTATTTTGCAACAGAGCAAAGATTTACGAACAAATACAATAAATAGATTGTAAAGACGGTAAAACAAATAACAATAATGATAGATTCAACTTTTCTCAAGTAAACCAAGTTTCCAATCTTAAGTCAAATTCCATCTTCCATATGGCATTCGCCATCCCAACCAAGTTGTTCATTTTAATTAAACTAACCCTTAATCAGTAATTCCTGAGCATTGCTCAATACCATGAGCACGGCTATCCGAATAGTTTCACACTCTGCAGAGGTTATGCACTTTACCCACACTGGCATGATATTCTCTTTGCGCTGGCCATTAGCACACTTCCTTTGGTGTGGCAGAGAAATCATGACAAAGCCTTTACAATGCTCGGCTTAATCCAAGACTACCGTTAAGGTTTCAACATCGGTGGGTCTGAAAACCACAACCAGGGCCCCTCTTGCGCCATGTGAATTACACCATAACTCTGAACTCACACCACCAATGATAGTACCAGTTAAGGCATTACAAATTAATCACTAGGTGTCCCATTACAACATGTGGTTGCATGATTGACTCAGTCAAAGGCTTGCAAGGTTAAGTCCTTAGTGTGATCAAGGCAAGACATCCACATACCCTCTCGCCCATTGGGCCCACCTTGGCATACTCTCGCCTTGCCACTTGCCCCAATCTAAGTGATTATCACCCGCTTGATTACTAAGCACCACGTGCCATCAACAATTCAACATCGCTATGCGTGACATGACTCGCCACAACAACTCAATCTCATCGTGTGATTCCACATGACACACAAGTTCATAACATTGTTCCATATTCCATTAATCAAGATTAATTATCAATGATTCTCACATGTGATGACGTGGCATGGCTAAGCAACTAATACGGACTAATCCTCCAATGTTGATCATAATTATTAACCAACTATATTGAACCAATCTAGGTGACAATGAATCATGGCATACAATGACAAGGTAGGGTATAGATCAATCTGTATAATAGCTAAGCCCAATCTATTTTGAAACAATTGTATATTTGAAATATATGCAATATTATAAAACAAACATAGCAATTTTATAAACATGGGTTCAACATGATCAAAGCACAACTTGCCTTAGAATAGGTCCTGATCTTGATCTGAAGCTTGCTCTTGAGTTGTTGGATCTTCCTCCAAACGTCGCACAATTCAACGCCTACGCGTATCGAAGAAGAAAAGCAAATAAATACCAAAACAGAGAGCAATTGAACTCCAAAAATCAAATAAAATCCACCATTAAATAGATCTCAATTTTACAAATTTTTAGAAATTTGAATCACTCAAACCGAGTTACGATGCAAAAGATATAGTCTTTTGAAGTTTAAAATAAATATCAAATCAGAAATCGAAATTCGAATTTAACAGATTTGTTTTTATTCGAAAAACCGGTTTATGACGTCAAGATGACATCAGCCCCGATTCAAACCAATCGACGCCGCCACGTGTCCCGGCATATAGACCCGGTCCACGGCGTTGGGTTGGTTCACCGCAGACGCGTCCATGACGCCGATGCTTGCGCCCGACACGCGGCAAGTCACGATTGGTTGCAACGACGGTGCGATCTAGAGCGCACGGGTTTGATCGGACGGCTACCGATCTCACGCGACGTGGCGCAAAGACACCCGCCGGGATCTAGATTTAACGGCCGCCGCTTACGAGACGTTCATCGTTCTTGCGGCGTCGTGGCACGATCTAGACCCTTCACCGAGATCCGACGGCTTCGGCTTCAACGTGACGATGGCAACGCGGGCGCGCAACTTCACCGGACGTGAGAACGACGACCTCGGCCACGGCGTTCGGCGATTTAAACGGCGATGACTCTTCACGGATCCGACGCGCGCGCAGTTTGGCGATCTCGATGGTGGCATCGTGACGGCGAAAGATCAACGGCGGCGACGAAACCGAGCGAAACCACGCGGCAAGGACCTCCACTCGGCGAGCTCCTCGAGCGAACGACGGCGACATAGCCTCGGGCTTTGGAAAAGATGCGCGCGCGAGGTAAGGGGTTCCGTGCCGCGCCGGGCGCTTTAAATAGTCGCAGACGGAAGGCGGTCCGCCCGGACTCAAGACGGCTCGTGGCGACGGCGACTCGGCGACGACTTCGGAAAGACGACGCGGCTTCATCCGGACGCCCACGCGCCGCTCAATCAACGGCCCCGAGCGCCAACGACGCGGCGAGATCTCGCCGTTGGGTCTCGATCCAACGGTCGGGATTTCTTAGGCCTAGGGTTTTGGCCGGCGTAGGCCGACGGGCTATCTCGGGCACACAAGGCATGGGCCGCCACATCGCTCATCGCTTTTCAAAAGGTTTTCAATTAAATTAATTCCGTAAATTCGCTTTATTTATTTTAGGCAATAAAACTATTAGAAAAATCCAAGAAAAATCTCAAAAATACTTTGAGACATTCTCGACTCAAATAAAATATTTTTGGCAAAACTTTATTTTAACTTTGCACTGATTTAAATAGATTTGAATACAAGGCAATAAACTTGATTTCAAATAAATCCAAAAATCCAAATAAATTCCGAAAATCATAAATGCACATTTAAGCAATAAAACTTAATTAAGCCAAATTTTGGGATGTTACAAACCTCCTTAATGTAATCTCGACCCGAGATTCAGGGCTAACTAGAGAATAGGTTCGGAAATTCTGACTTCAAATCTTCTTCTCGCTCCCAGGTGGCTTCACTCTCAGAATGATTGCTCCATCAACTCGCAAAGCGAATAGACTTGTTTCGGTCTTGCGCCCATAACATCCAAAATTCGATCGGTTGCTCTTTATAAGTCAAATCTTCTTGCACTCTATTGCATCCAATGGGGTTTGTTCTCTGGCACTCGAGACACTTCTTAAGCTGCGACACATGGAATACATCATGCACTCCTGCCAAGGACTGAGGCAACTCTAACTGATAAGCTACCTCTCCTCGACGGCTCAGAATCTTGAACGGACCGACATATCTTGGCGCAAGCTTCCCTTTAACATGAAATCTTTTAACGCCCTTAAGAGGGGTAACCCTGAGATACACATGATCTTCTGGTTCAAAACTCAAATCTCGACGACGATTATCTGCGTAGCTCTTCTGTCTTGACCTGTGCTATCTTCAACCTCTTCTGATCATTGCAACTTGACTTTCGGCTTCCTCGAGAATATCCGCCCAAAACCAAACGCTCTCCGCCTCGCTCCAATTTAACGGGGTACGACAAGCACGCCCATACAACGCCTCAAACGGTGACATCTGCAGGCTAGCTTGATAGCTGATATTGTAACTGAATTCTGCATATGGCAAACTTTTATCCCATGACGTAGCATAAGCTAAAGCACAAGCTCTTAACATATCCTCTAAAATCCGATTTACTCTTTCATCGACCATCATGCATGGTGATATGTCAGATCAAATCCGCATAAGTCCCCATTGCTTCATGCAACTTGTTCCAACACCTTGAGGTGAATTGGGTACCTCGTCCGACACAATCTTCTTGGGCACTCCATGCAAGCATACAATCCTTGACTGCATAACTCCGCTAAACGATCTCCCAAGTAAGTGGGCTTTATCTGGCTAAAACGAGCGACCTTGGTTAGACGATCCACAATAACCCAACCGAATCGTAATCCTTTCGAGTCTTAGGTAAACCGTGATAAAGTCCATTCCGATTCCTCCCACTTCTATTCCGAATTTTCAACTACGCAATAAACCAATGGTCTTTGATGCATGGCTTTTACTCTCGACATACGTCGATAAAGCAACATGCTCAGCTACTTCACGCTTCATATTAGGCAACCAAAATCCTCTTTCAAATCTCGTACATCTTAGCACTTCTCGGATGAATTGAATACTCGTAATCATGAGCTTCTTCCAAAATCAACTGCTTTAATCTCTTTCTTATTCAATACATAGCTTTGACCTTTAAACTGTGTGGTTCCTTGGTTATCCTCGTAAAATCCTCAGCTAAGCCTTCATCCTTCCGACCACTTCGATCCGATCTTCAAGCATTGGCTTAACTTTCAAAGCAGCTATAAATCCTTGTGAAACCACTTCTAATTTCAACTTTTGAAACTCTTTGCACAATTTCTATTGATCACTTGATATTGGTGTATTGGTACTATGGCCTTTACAACTTAAGACATCGGTACCACATTAGCCTTCCCAGATGATAACGATCCCAACATTATAATACTTAGTCAACTCCAACCATCCTCTTCGCTCCATGTTAAGGTCCAGACTTTGACTCTTATGGTCCGTATATATTTCCATCAATATGATGATGCAACAACTTCAAGCACGCACTATAGTAGCAATTTCCATTTCATGCGTAGTATAGTTTTCTTCATGTGGCCTCAACTGCCTGACGATAGGCAACAACTTTGCCTTCTCGCATTAACACACATCCAAGATTTGGTCTTGAGGCATCATAGTATATATCAAAATGCGCTTGCCCAACTGCCACACTAAGACGGGTGCTATCGTCAAACGCTTCCTCAATCCTAAAACTCTTTTTGGTATTGCGTGTCCATGCAAACTTCTTCTCTTAATGGCCTAAGCATTCCGTTGTTCCTAACGTAACATTGCTTGTGGTTGGATCCACTAGAACTCTTTTAGCAACTATCTCATGGCAAGAAATTCAACTTTCTCCTTTCAAAAGTCACATTTGCTAAACTTAGCATACAACCATTGGTCTAGCCATCTTTCCAACACTAATCCCAACTGCTCGATACTTTACTTTTGACTTGAAGCAAACAAGGACATCCCACCTATACACCATAACAAATGACTAAATTCCCCATGGAACTCCATTCGTCATGTCCATAAATTCAGAATGGCATTGATCATTCTAGCGTATACATCAGAACCTCATACTGCCTATATCTGCGAGAAAACTCGACCTAAGAACATTTTCGCACAGTGTTCGAACTAATGATAACTCGATCAAGATCTATTCTTGAGGACACTCCACTCCTTTTGACCGATCAAACAAATTACGATCCCGGCGTGAATACTTACCCTTTTAATCATCACTTCATTAAATGCTCGACGGTCGATACACCTCCTTAAGCTCCCATCTTCAAGCGTAAAGCGCCCCATGGTGACAACTGGCTCTAGCGAAGCATTTTTCTATGACTCTTCGATCTGCTTCTTCATCTCAACTAGCTCATCAATAGGCATTCGATGAGGTATCTTTACTTTTGGTGCTGTATCAGGCACTAACTCACTAACAAACTTGATCTCTCGATCCGATGGGATTCTTAGGAAACACATATGGATATTCCTAACAACCGCACATCTTCAAAGTCGACAACTTCCACGCTATTGACCTTCTGGCGACCAACACGAACCGTAGTCGCTTGAAATTCCATTTTCCGCTTTGGTGGCTTTTAGTCGACACACTTCTTTAACCAAACTCGTGATGCCTTTATGTCCGACGACCAATTCATTCCAGGAGTGGCATCTTAGGTCTGATATCCAATATCGTAGCTAGAAACTTTTCTCCAACTTAACTCCGTTACATTCTAGGTTAGATCAAGCAATAGTGTACTTTCTGACCATGATAAGTCCTCGAGCTGACAATCTTTACAACCACCACTGAACTGATCCTCGTTGCACACGCAACATCTTCAGGTGAACCATCAACATAGGGGAATACTCAGGAACATCCTTTACCATTAATGCTTTTATTCCAACACTTCACATATCCACCTCTCAACCATCTTTACTTTATTTATTTAGGCACGAAAATCTTTACATGGACTTCACCTCTAGTCACTTTTCTTTTACAAACGAGGGTATGACACTTGCATCGGCTAAAATCATCGATCTAAACTTCCTCGATTGGTATTGGCGCCAAGTTTTTGATCGAACAAAATTGAGATTGGCTTGCATCGTGCGATCACTTTCTTATGAGGGCAATTGTTAGCAAAATGCCCGTGCTTGTTGCAGTATAACAAAGCTTAGGTCCACCTCTCTTCCTTGAGCATTCGTCGACTAAGGCGTTGTCTTCCTTCGACGCCTTCTTCAACCGATTCTCGCACAAACTTCTCTTGCGACTTTATCGCCACTCTTGGTGTTATGAACTTGATCGAGGTAACCTCCTAAGGACCGCCTCGTAGGAGATTCTAGATTCTTTCGCGGCATTTCTTAACAAAATGGCCTTCTCATGACAAGAGTAGCACAACGTTACTGTTGTGCCTTGGCCGGGTACAAATACATGCACATATTTGTCTTCTCGTGGCGTCAGGACTGGTTGTTTCATAGGGCATTTTCTAGACCAATGGCCTTCTTCATCACACAGAAACATGTCACAGGTGATCGCCAATTGCTTCTTTCTTGATGAGGGCCAACAGATTAAGGTATTGTGTCCTTAGCTCTTCGAGTGGCACCACTTTTGCAACCGACGCCCGCCTCTTCTTGACGACTGGAGCAACTACGGCTCAAGATTCTTTTGTCGATGTCAATTACAGCGTGACTATTGGATTCAGAGGACATTGAGCCGACCATGATCTCGGCCTTCACAAAGGTAACATGTGATGTCACTCATAGGACATTCTCCCAGAATGACTTCCTTCACAACTGGAGCAATTAATCGCATGCTCGCGCCGTATGTCCTATCTCTCCACAAATAATGCACGCACGATCTTCCGATTTGTTTGGTTGATGACTTCGAGAGCAACTCTTAGATGTTGAACAAGGTGCAAGAATAGTATTCGCTCCAGATTTATCGTGACCATACTGTCTCTAGGTGAAGCAAAGAGATTACGAAAAGCAACAACAAATTCATTCCAAGTGATACTCGCGGGCTTCATGAACAAAGACAATATTTCTTCCACCATTCAAAGAATGATTCCTTGTAATCGATAAGAAGCATACAGACTTTCTCATCGTCTTCACACCGAGCAATGAGCAGCTTCCTCTCAATGGTCTTGAGCCAATCATCTACTTCGAGGGTAACTCATTTCTCGAAACGCCAAGGACGAGTCCTTATGAATTCGATAACCTTAAGTAGGAACGGAAATCATTGGTAGCGACTTGGGACACTTGGTTGACATTAGTCGGGTCACCATATTCTCGATCCGCTTCATCATTGCATGCATCAACCGAAGTCGAGCAATCAAGAACTCTCTCAAACTCTGATATCCATCTCAGATCGACGGTTGAAGAACTAATCCACTATTGAGATTCTCCTTGGATTGATTTTCGCCGCCATCGATTATGTTGTTTCCACGAATCAACCATCCGCTTGATCGCTTCATCGGGTTAGGAAGAGGAATAGCATAGGTAAGAAGCGAGGATCCTAAAGCAGGAAGATAGGTTTAACCCAATAACGTAAGCAAACAATATTAATAACTTGGTATGGTTGCTTATATAAGCCTAAAAGCTCGCAACACATAACGCACACTCAAGAATCAAGGAAGAACCAATTCAACCTATACACACAAAACTACCGCCTACAGGGTAACACTTCTATCTTAAGCGGACGCGACTCCCACACCGAGTCCCAACTAACTACTCAAGCAAAGATCTTCTAGCTCTTGAACGCTTCATGGATCTACTCCTTCCTTGAGCACGATGATCCCCTTCTTCATGATTTCCGTGGTTGACAAGAAGCACTTGATACTTTCTGCTATGATGTGGCACGCCAACTACCAAGACAACTCAGATAAGGTTTTTAACTCGATCCAAAGAAGGAGAGAGAAAGAAATTCAAGAGGGAAAAGAGAGAAATTTTGACTAGGGAAGGAATAGAAGAATAAGATAAGTTAAGAACATATTATTCTTCCAAGTTAATTCTTTTCTTTTAGAAAATAATTTTGAAGTTCCTATAGAGACGACTGGACTATCTAGGTCAAGGCCTACAACAAGATGGCTCGATACCACTCTGCTGGGACCCAATATGCAAATCCGACCCTCTGTATATCTGCACTAGTCCAGATCATGCTAGTGCACACAGCTCAACATAAGTAAATATCACAATCATACATAGCGAAAACATTAGGAAAGACATCATATGATATATACTACTAGTTAAATGACCTCGTGGTCCACTTACATGACTATGCCTCGCAAGGTCAATAATATATTAAATCGCAATGAATGAAAACGTAGACAACCCTCAAGATACCACAGTAATCGACAAGGCTTGCGCCTAAACATTCGCCTCTCTTGGAATCTTTCCTCCAAAGATTGATGTAGACTCTTCAACCGGTGAGGTTATTGTTGGCAAGGGTGAGTACTTAAAGCACTCAACAAGTTGTGCATGTAATGCAATTCTATGTAACTATATGCAAGGCTTATTCCAAAGGATAGGCTATCATGGCTATTTTGCAACAGAGCAAAGATTTACTTAACAAATACAATAAATAGATTGTAAAGACGGTAAAACAAATAACAATAATGATAGATTCAACTTTTCTCAAGTAAACCAAGTTTCCAATCTTAAGTCAAATTCCATCTTCCATATGGCATTCGCCATCCCAACCAAGTTGTTCATTTTAATTAAACTAACCCTTAATCTGTAATTCCTTAGCATTGCTCAATACCGCGAGCACGGCTATCCGAATAGTTTCACACTGCAGAGGTTATGCACTTTACCCACACGGCATGATATTCTCTTTGCGCTCGCCATTAGCACACTTCCTTTGGTGTGCCAGAGAAATCATGACAAAGCCTTTACAATGCTCGCTTAATCCAAGACTACCCGTTAAGGTTTCAACACCGTGGGTCCGAAACCACAACCAGGGCCCCCTCTTGCGCCATGTGAATTACACCATAACTCGGGAACTCACACCACCAATGATAGTACCAAAGTTAAGGCATTACAAATTAATCACCTAGGTCTGTCCCATTACAACATGTGGTTGCATGATTGACTCAGTCAAAGGCTTGCAAGGTTAAGTCCTTAGTGTGATCAAGGCAAGACATCCACATACCCTCTGCCCATTGGGCCCACCTTGGCATACTCGCCTTGCCACTTGCCCCAATCTAAGTGATTATCACCCGCTTGATTACTAAGCACCACGTGCATCAACAATTCAACATCGCTATGTGACATGACTCGCCACAACAACTCAATCTCATCGTGATTCCACATGACACACAAGTTCATAACATTGTTCCATATTCCATTAATCAAGATTAATTATCAATGATTCGACACATGTGATGACGTGGCATGGCTAAGCAACTAATACGGACTAATCCTCCAATGTTGATCATAATTATTAACCAACTATATTGAACCAATCTAGGTGACAATGAATCATGGCATACAATGACAAGGTAGGGTATAGATCAATCGGTATAATAGCTAAGCCCAATCTATTTTGAAACAATTGTATATTTGAAATATATGCAATAGCGTAAATCAAACATAGCAATTTTATAAACATGGGTTCAACATGATCAAAGCACAACTTGCCTTAGAATAGGTCCTGATCTTGATCCAAGCTTGCTCTTGAGTTGTTGGATCTTCCTCCAAACGTCGCACAATTCAACGCTCACGCGTATCGAAGAAGAAAAGCAAATAAATACCAAAACAGAGAGCAATTGAACTCCAAAATCAAATAAAATCCACCATTAAATAGATCTCAATTTTACAAATTTTAGAAATTTGAATCACTCAAATCCGAGTTACGATGCAAAAGATATAGTCTTTTGAAGTTTAAAATAAATATCAAATCGAAATCGTAAATTGAATTTAACAGATTTGTTTTTATTCGAAAACCGGTTTATGACGTCAAGATGACATCAGCCCTGATTCAAACCAATCGGACGCCGCCACGTGTCCCAATATAGACCCGGTCCACGGCGTTGGTTGGTTCACCGCAGACGCGGTCCATGACGCCGATGCTTGCGCCGACACGCGGCAAGTCACGATTGGTTGCAACGACGGTGCGATCTAGAGCGCACGGTTTGATCGGACGGCTACCGATCTCACGCGACGTGGCAAAGACACCCGCCGCGGGATCTAGATTTAACGGTCGGCGCTACGTAGACGCTCATCGTTTTGCGGCGTCGTGGCACGATCTAGACCTTTCACCGGAGATCCGACGGCTTCCGCTTCAACGTGACGATGGCAACGCGGCGGCGCAACTTCACCGGACGTGAGAACGACGACCTCGGCCACGGCGCGCGGGCGATTTAAACGGCGATGACTCTTCACGGATCCGACGCGCGCAGTTTGGCGATCTCGATGGTGGCAATCGTGACGGCGAAGATCAACGGCGGCGACGAAACCGAGCGAAACCATCGCGGCAAGGACCTCCACTCGGCGAGCTCCTCGAGCGAACGACGGCGACACGAGCCTCGGGCTTTGGAAAAGATGCGCGCGCGAGGTAAGGGTTCCGCGTTCGCGCGGGCGCTTTAAATAGTCAGACGGAAGGCGGTCCGCCCGGACTCAAGACGGCTCGTGGCGGCGGACTCGGCGACGACTTCGGAAAGACGACGCGCTTCATCCGGACGCCCACGCGCCGCTCAATCAACGCCCCGAGCGCCAACGACGCGGCGAGATCTCGCCGTTGGGTCTCGATCCAACGGCCGGATTTCTTAGGCCTAGGGTTTTGGCGGCGTAGGCCGTGACGGGCTATCTGGGCCGCACAAAGGCATGGGCCGCCCGTTCGCTTCATCGCTTTTTCAAAAGGTTTTCAATTAAATTAATTCCGTAAATTCGTTTTATTTATTTTAGGCAATAAAACTATTAGGAAAAATCCAAGAAAATCTCAAAATACTTTGAGACATTCGACTCAAATAAAATATTTTTGGCAAAACTTTATTTTAACTTTGCACAGATTTAAATAGATTTGAATACAAGGCAATAAACTTGATTTCAAATAAATCCAGAAAAATCCAAATAAATTCCAGAAAATCATAAATGCACATTTAAGCAATAAAAACTTAATTAAGCCAAATTTTGGGATGTTACAATCACCTCTGACGCGGCATAACCAGATCCGATCGGGCCCATCAACGATCACGATCTAATCTATCCTAAACCGACACAACTCAATCAGAACCAACAAATCTTGATCCGACGGTTAGCACACAATAGGGTTTCCGAACCTTCATCTCCAAATCTCGGTCGTCAAACCTTGATCCAACAGACAGCAATCACGCCTCTTGAAAATGGGCTAAGGCCACGCAACACTGGGCCTACAGCGCACAGTGTTGGGCTCCAGCTTGACACTGTTCAATCAGGTTTTCTCGAATTTTTCTTTTAAAATAATTACATAAATCAGTTTAATTAGTTTTTGGCAATAAAAATACTATGAAAAATCCAAGAAACTCTCATAAATACTTTGAAATATTTTGAAGTTAAATAAAATATTTTTAGCCAAAAGTTATGTGAAATTTATCTATATTTAATTAGTTTTCACAAAAGGCCCAATGTACTTAATTTAAAATAAATTCAAATAAAATCCACATAAATGCAATAAATTCAGAAAAACCATAAAATGCACAAATAACAATAAAATAATATTATAGATAAATTTTGGGATGTTACACTCCACGTCGTCGACGACTCTGTGCTGTCGACATCGAGCTCCCCCTTGCTGGATTCCCAGGGCGACGGTGGAGGCGATGGAAGTGGCGGCGACGGATGTGGCGGCAACGGGTGGAGGCGAGTCAGGCGACGGGATCTTACCGGATCTAGTCGCCGGCGGTGGAGGCGGACGGGCAGAGCTCCTTTGTCGTCGTCTCCTCTCTACGCGCTCATCTCCATCTGGCGCATGATTGGACGCTACGGCAACGACGCCTAGTCGCCCCGGGTGACGCCTAACACGACCAGGCGAACGACTCGTCGTCTCCAAGCGAGGCGAGCCCCCCTGGCGGTCCTGCCCTGACGATTGGACGTCTAGGCGACGCCGTGATAACACTGTGTGGGCCGAAAGCTTTAATCCTTAGTTCTTATTGTTACTTTTTAGTTTAACAAGTGATGTTTGAAGCTTTCTTTTCTCATTTTGTTTATTTCAAATTTACACATCTTGTTAGTAATTTCATTTTTAAACTTGTCGGTCAGTGTTTTGTACTACATCATCATCTCATTTTGTTTATTTCAAATTTACACATCTTGTTAGTAATTTCATTTTTTTGCACGTATTTGCTGATGATGACCAATGATTTTATAAGGTCGTTTCATTCTGCATGAACTTTGTAGGAACTGAGTGCCTCGCCTGAATCCATCTGAAAATTCAAAAACATTTAATTTGCTACATGATAAGAATCTTGCTTTTTCTCTTGCGAAATTTTGTAAGTTTTAAATGAGATCTCCGCCGGTATCTCGCCATTTTTGACCGAAATTTGATGTTTGACCACCGGAGTTGACCGAAAATTGACCAACAACCCTTAAGAAAGTCATTTTCTATAAAATTTGTTGAAAAACCGAATTTTTGAGATATTTTTCAAAAACTTCAGAAACATTGTCAGATTTTTATAAAATTGTACGCGATTTATCTTGATCTAAAAATTTATGGTACTATTATAAGAAGTGTAGGATCATACATAAAACTTTTCAAAATAATTTAACTTCATTTGTTATCTTTAAAAAATCAAAAACAGAATGAACATAATTGGGATAGTAACATTATCATAATTTTATAAATTTTCTCGAGTATGATCATGACCCAAAAATTTTATGAGAGATTAATAATTGACTCAGTACCATTATATAAAATTTTTAAAAAAATTCAACTTTTTTTGTTTGCTCAATCAAATCTATGTATGTATTGAACTTCATTTGTTATATTTCAAAAATAAAAAACAGAAAGAACATAAATGGTACACTGTGCTTGCAAGAATTTTATAAATTCACTGGAGCGTGATCATGATTCAAAATTTTTATGAGATCTTAATAATTTCCTTATAACCCTTATGCAAAATTTTCAAAAATTTTAAATATTTTTTGGTTTCTAAAGCAAATCTATGTATTGATCATTAGGTTGCTACGAGGACTTAGCACTCTCAAAAATTTTGGAACTCTTTGAAGCTTGATCATCAGATGAAAATTTTATAGAAATATTGATGATAAATCAGGACCATCTACAAAAATTTTCAAAATTTTCTAACGTGGTTTGTACTATTTTTCATTTGGTTGAAGTTTGCCGGTAAAGCTTTTATCAGCACAGAAGCACTGTCCGAATTTTTAAAAATTCACGAAGTTTGATCATCATCTGAAAATTTTATGGGAATATTAGTGATGCATCAAAACCATGCAAATTTTTTTAAAAAATTTTATAACGTGGTTTGTTTCTTTTTTCATTCGGTTCAAACTTGTCGGTCAGTGTTTTATCAGGACAGTAGCAATGTTTGAATTTTTAAAAATTATTCAAATCTGATAATCATCTGAAATTTTCATGGGAACATCACTGATGTGTCAGGAACCTAAAAAAAATTTCAAAATTTTTCGACGTCGTTTGATCCATTTTTCGCTCGGTGCAATGTTGCCGAGATCTCAGCAAAACCGGTGAAATTTCGGTTTTCTCGGTAGGAAAAAAACCGGATTTAAGTTTTTACTTTTGTATTTCATCCTAAATTTGTCCAAAATTTTTAAATCTCGCTGAGATTTCATTCTTCGGTCATGGACGAAATTTGGAGCGAAACCGAGATTTTAAACCCTGGCTCCCACTATATTTACCTCGGGACAAGCAGGAGGAAGACACTGCGGTATCAAATCTTCCAGCTGATGTTGGGGATGAGAATCGTGAAACTGTAATATAGATGAAAGGAAAATGCGAATAAGACCTTTGCCTGCTGGTGTGGCAGACAGAACATTAACTACAGCTCATGTAGATCTTCCTCTTGATTCTGGATTGGCATTGAAGGTGAGATTCAAAAGTTCTAATCTTCCTAGCTTTTAAAATCATTGGTATAAATGCACATACATTGTATGTAATAGATAGATTTACAGTTGATATGAGGTAATCTAAAATTCTAAATGCTATTATATGTGCCTGATGCTTATTCATGGCCTAGGCATCATGCAGCGTTGTTCGTCTTAATTGACAGCTTACATTATATCTATTTCAATGCTTGTGTGCTGATCGATTTATCGCAGCTATTATCATCCTTTTTTTTATTGAAACACTCAATGTTCTAAATAACGACAAACGGTGAACGAACGGTCACCTCATCTTTTAGTGTTTATACGGTAAACGACCTTATAAATGGTTTTACTATTTAAAATTCAGAGAAATATATACATATGTTTGCAGTAACAAAATAAGTAGCTAATTCATCTTATTTCATGCATATAGAATGAAACTATCAAACTATCAACAATTGTCCATATCGATGACACAAAAAAAAAGTTGACATGATGTGAATGTAATTAAAGAATCATAATTGAATGGATGAACAACTCAAGTGGCAATAAAAAGCAGAGTAAGCATTGATCTTATGTATGTCATGTCCCATGTCATATGACAATGTTGCAACTTTACCCAAATAAATGGATCGATAAAACGGGCCTATTAAACGTTAACAGCCGTTAAATCGAATAAAAGGTCCGATAAAACGAGCAAATCTTAAAATATCCATAAACATAACAGGCAGTGGACCTTTATCATTTTAACGGCCGTTTACAAGGTCTTAACGGCCTTTACTTAGAACACTGGAAGCACTATCTTTAGTGTACTCTCTTATATGGATGAGACAGTTGCTCTCTTTTTTTTCTAGTACTATATATATTCCCCCCATTCAATTAGTCCGTTCTGGGTTCTTTTCCTTTCTTTTTGTTGTTGCATTCTTTACCAGGTTCATTTTATTGATTGCATGAAATGATTGATCTTCAAATAGTCTTCATTTATGTATGATCTTCTTGACTCATTTTAGCTGATTTATTCAACAGGAGTTCTTTCAAGTTGGATCTATATCTGGATCCTTCCTTTATGTTATTAATTAAAGATCCGGATCTGCGGCGCAAGGAGCAGTGGAAAAAATCTGCTCAAGCTCAAAAGGGATTTAATTACGCTAAGTTGCTTGGATATGGCAATCTGGGTTGACCTTCATTATCCGCTGCTGAGGAATATTCACTTCATTCATGATACCTTGCTAAAGCAAATTATCTTAGTCTTTCAGAGATTGCTGAAATAAAAATAATATATGTAAATTTTCCTGTTATTCTAAGACTTTATTTTGCTTCTGCTTAACGATGCTAGTGTATCTGTGCATATGATTACTTTTTCTGCCAGTGTATTGTTTGTTGCCTTGTAGTCTCTGATTCTCTCAACCATTTTCAGTTATTGTGGTAGAGTTGATAGTGAAGGACGCCCACTGATGGTTGTTGTTGGTGCGCACTTTCTTCTTCGCTGCCTGGATCTTGAACGGTTTGTTCACATGTAGTGAAAGTAATTATGCAGTTGGAACAAATGTTGCTCAACAGAAGTTTTATAGCCATAGTTCATGTGTTATACTGTTATGCCATGTACTAATGGCAAAATATCTTCTTGCTGATGTCCTGAAGTCTTGGATTCAGTTGTCTGCAAATACTCGAATGATATGTTGGTGGGTGTTAGGATTTGGAAAGTTAGATAAGCTTGGCCAATCTATGTGCTCATTGTGCTTTCTGCCATCTCTTAATTTGAGAATACTTAGTCTCTGGTGTATTTTATTCTTGGCACATCTAGTTATACCATGCACATTTTCAGGAACTGACACACAAAATCGCTAATACCTTTGATGCTATAAAATGTAAGCTTTATTTAAACTACAAAACTTATATGAAGGCACTTAATCCAAGTATTTCTGCTAGTTTAAAGGCTTGGTACGATTGTATGAAATTGAGGGATGATCCTACATTCCTACTGCAACAAACAAAACTAAAACCAAGGAACCATATGTAGAAAAAGCTCCAAGAATATTTTGATGGATTTGCATGGAACACTTCTGTAGACATTATATTGCAAAAATCCTGCTCTATTTTGCCTATGATTTTAATGGTTTTCGCGTTTGTTGTACTTAGACCTTGTTTATTTAGACTTAGGTTTTTTGGCTTGTAGCTTAAAGTCAGCTTTTCGGCTTACACAGCTTAAAAGTAATCGGCTTTTATACGTGGTAGATGTGGATAATTTTACCTTAACTTCAGTAGCATTAGTCTAAAATCAACCCTAAATGGTGGTTGTTGGTCAGATGAATAACATATCATAAACCAATTAGCAATTCCAGTTCACGATGCAAATGAAATGATATTTGAAAAGTTATTGCTTCTACCATTGTGAGGGCATGCAGACAGAGAGATTATTTATTTAGTTTAGCTCATTTTGTCCATCTTTGGCAGCCAAGTTTTAACACATTTTAAGTCACTGATTAGCAGTCCTCTCTAACTTTCTTCAAAAAAAAAAAATTTGTCCACTGAAAAAGGTACTTACAGCTAGAACACTGTCAATCTCATTTTGTATCCTCCAATTTAAGCAATCCATTAGCTACACCAGACAGTACAATACTTCATATTGGAGATAAATAAGTAATAAAATTTTAATCTTAATGTGATAGCAGGTGTAATATGCTTTACCATTTTATGAGCTTTGGGAACATTCCATTCTCTGGCCTTTAGAAAATGCACCAGAGTCCCTCTAGGGTATCCTTGGTGCACATGCTGCATACATAGCACTAAGTAAGCACTTTCACCTGTCATTTGGATACTTGGCAGACTGCAAAAGTTGTAACAGCATGCCATGCCCTTTTGTCAAGGCTGAAGGCGCAGTTTACTGGAGTTTGGTGGAGAGAGCTAGATGGTTTATAGCAAGTCCAGAATTACAGACCTGCATCACTGTATGAAGAACTCTACTACAGCTAGAAGGGAACCCAGACCAGTTGGTAATGGTAGCACCAACTGGTAACATATATACAGCAAGAAGGGAACTCTCCAGCATGTTACTCATTTCATTTTCAGGATCTATGTAAAAAGTGATTCTTCTGATAAAGTAATTGAGGCCTGAAAGTTTCCAACTCCCTTTGCTGCAAGCACTATGTGGCCCCATTTTGCCACTCAAGACCAGTTCGTAATGGAGTTTGGAGTGCAGCAGAGGGTTTCCACTAAGTTGTTTACAGTTGTAATATGTGGTGGAAGGAGCAGTAAATTGTTGGCTCAAGAACAATCTTTGGACAGTAGTAACAGCATGCAGTCATATAATTGAGAGCTCAGAATAGTCACCCTCACCTTAGACTTTCCTACAAGAATATTGCTCTATCCATATCTCCAATTCTCCACCAAACGACAGTAAAAACTTGCCTAAGGTATGTAAGTAGTGACATCAGCTCGTGCATTTCTCTTGCACCTACCATTGGGATAGAATTGCTTCTGGCGTACTCATGCTGCAGACTGCCCTGAAATAGAAATGAATCAAATATATCTCGTATCAGTATAAACAATCTATTGCACTGGCAGCATAGAGAAAACAGGGAGATCACAACGAAGGAGCAGATGGAAATTTTCATGTTGTAGAACACCTTCATCTTGTAATCCTTCCATACTACATTCAGCAGACATTATTGTTTCCAAGTGTTAAACCTTCCATTTCTTGCTCTTAGGGCCACAGGAGCAGAAATCGCTTGAAAAAATTGAGGATACAGACCATCTCAGCGCATGGGAGTTGCTATAAACCATATGGCTCTCTATAGGGCTAACCATCCACACGTTAGACATTGGACCAATCCAAGTAATTCGACATGAGATGCTGCTCAAGTGATGCTCATTGGATGGAATAATATACCTCAAGGTGATGCTGAGATGGATCTAGTTGGCCTCGGTCCTTCTCATTTGCTGGCGGCGGCCTCGGTAGCTGTGGCCTTCGCATCTCCTCATCCAGTGGCAGCAGCAGTCTCTGGAAGCAGGAGCCTCCGCGACTTCTCCTCTGGCGGCCGCCTCCACATCTCCTCACCAGGCGACGCTGGACTCCCGCAGCGGGAGTCTCCGTGTCTCCTCCGATGCGGGCGGGGGCGACAGGCGTGAGGGGCAAGGGTGTCGACAGGCACGGTCGGGAAGAACAGGGGGACGACGCGGAGCAAGGCACTACGTAAGCAGGGTTCACATTATCGTCGACCGGTCCAGTTCGGTATCTAATACCGGTCGGTAAACCTATTAAATTAAAAAAAATTATGTGACGTAAATATCACGATAATCGGTGAATATCGCCCGATTATCAATGAATATCAAGTGAAAATCGCTCACAATATCGACCGCCGAAGAACACAAGTTTGCAAAATCGATCGGGTCGATTTTCGATCGATTACCGGTGCATATCGAGCGATTATCGGTGCAGATCATTTTTTTAACAAAATTCATCAAAAATTTGATTTTGAAACCCTTCGATTCTCTACCGATTTTCGTCCGATTTTCGAAAATCCCGATATTGTCGATTATCGCGATATCGATAATGTGAACCCTGCTACGTATACATCATATCATTGAGGGTTTTAAAACCGTCCATGTGTATTCATCACAAACTGTTTATGTTAAAATTGTATGTGACGAGGATTCTCATCACAGATAATTATTGTCTCTGATGAGGATTCTTGTCATAGCCAATAATCATCTGTGATAAGAATTCTCGTTACAGATAGTTATTGACTAGAAGGGATCCTCATTACTGACGTTTTTATCTAAAAATCGTTTATACTGATGGATTTTGGTTAAAACTATCTATGATGATGATCTCATCATTGACCTTTCTATCTAAAAATTGTCAGTGATGATTACGACGGTTTTTCAAAATTATCCGTGATGAGGAGTCTAATTTAAACCTTTTTATAGTAGTGTGAAGCCTTTTTGTTGCGGTTCTTGTCGGTGTAGTCGATCTTTTTAGGGACCACCGTGATCGTTATTGTTCGTCTCCAGCTTAAAGCAGTTGGCTCGAATGTGGTTAGGGCCACCACAATCGAAGGAGTTGATTGATCCACCTCTTCTCCTCTCTTTCACCCTCTTGTATGCGTAGGAAAACTTTCTGGCTAAAAGGGCGAGCTCATTTTCTAAAAATCTCTCCAGATGGTCATCGTTCATCTCGCAAAGAGCAGAAAGGAAAAAACCAAAAGAACTCTCAGAAGTGGGATCGGTGATCAAGGCCATCGACTGTGACTTTGTCTTATGAGAGACGACGTCAATCTCATGAGTTTTGAGTCAGGAATAAATCCCGTCAAGAGTCAAGATCGATAAGTCTGTGATGTCCTTGATTGAGGTCACATTTATCTCCCAAACTTGAAGATCGAGTGCCGTCAGAAAACACCGAGCATTATTCAAGTCAGAGTATGTGATACCAATTGCTCGGAGATCGCTCAGGATCTTCATGAAACGATCAAAGCACTCATCCAAGGACTTCCTAGCGTGCTGCTCAATCATATTGTAGTCACGCTTGTACTGATCTTGCCTCAACGTCTTAATTTGGGTGGTGCTCTCATGGTAAGCATCGAGGGTTACCCAAATTTGGTGTGTAAATCGTAAATGGGAGATCCAGTCATACTCATTATGGCTAAACCCTTGTATGAGGATGTTTCTTGACTTAGCATTCGCCTCAACGTCAATCATATTCGTGGCATTGACATTCTCATCTGCAGGGACAGCATTGGAGAGCTTCACCTTCTGCTATATCATGAAACTCTGGGCAGTGATGTATGACTCCATCTTGAATTTCTAAAAAGGATAATCCACTCAGAAAAAGATTGAAGGCTTTGTGAAATACTTGTCCAACGCCATGGCTCTCAAGACCGGTCAAGATTTAAAAGAGCAAAATCGAGCTCTGATACCAATTGAAGAATTAAAAATGACGATCAGAGGGTGTGAATGATCACACAACAATTCCCCCCCCAAATAATTCAACCAAAACCTCCCAAGACCTCTGAAGAGCGGAAGAAAAAAATCTTCTGAAAATCAACTTAAGGGAGGCACTACCGCGCTATAGAGACTGATAGTGCCGAGATAAACATCACCCGATACTACTGGGCACTGTAGCACTAGTGCTGTGCTACAGTAACACATGGATAAATAGGAAAAAATCAGCACGATTTGAAAATAAAAATCGATGAATCTTTTGATCGGCTGATCCAAACCCTGTGAAACTTTGTAGGCACTTTCCTATGGATGTCAGAAACCTATTACAACCTTCAATCGCAATGATTGACATCAAAGTTCTGACCTTTTTCCAGTTCAAAGAAAAGTGCACAAAAACGAGCTTAAGAACAAAAACCTAGCCCTAAGCTTGCTCATAGGATTTTGATAATCAAGATGATCTTAGATAGCCTTTCACATGTCATAGCAAGTAAGAATACTCAAGAAAGATCCCTCAAACAAGCAAGATCAAGATCTACCTTAAAATCTTCCTTTTCAACTTAAAAACCGATTTCTTGGAGAAACTTAGATGATCAAGAAGAAGATTGCCTAAATAATTGAGGAGATGATCTATAGAGTATACATCTATCAATCATACATTTTTGGCAGCACGAGATCAATCAATAAAGAAACCACAAAAAAGATTAAGAGCAAAGCAAGAAAAAGATCAAAGCTTGAGGCAAACTTGAACATGAAGATGATTTGCATTCAGAACAAGAGGAGTGTTTACAAAACCTCTCACACCTGAGGGCAAAGCTCTCAAGGAGCACACACACACAACACAAGAACACCAAAATCTTGTGGGAAACCTAATTCTAGTCTTAGAGCTTCAAGGCTTTTCCTCCCCCTACATCTCCTTATATAGTGGAGGCAACCCTAAGCCTAGATCTGGACACACAATTGGATATCATCCACATTTACATGGGCTAACCTGAAACCTAACACTCAGCGGGTTTTTCACTCACAAAAGCACGCTTCTCAAAGCGGCCATTACATTGATTCTAAATCCGCTCCACGAGCCTGAATTTGCATCAAAACTCACTTTGGCATAACCTAAACCACTTAGGTCACCGTCGCGGTTTTCCAAACCGGCTCGACCGCCGGTATTGGATAAATTACTAATTTGCCCCAATGACTGATCTTCCTTCTACTCGAAGCATTGTCATGCTTCGCGCTTTCCACATGGCCCCAATGACTTGTCGCCAAGCCTCTCATGTGTCCAGACTCCTCCAAACCATCCTTGCTTGCAAATGAACCCAAGTCACTTAACGCACTACGTATCCTTGATCGCTTCACCATGACAACATCGACTTCTTGACCGTTCTGGACCTCAACTCCTCCCTGAGCCTAATCCCGGTCTATGTTATTGCCCGTCATATCCATCACCAGTGTTTCATACTTCGGTTCCTTGTTTTCTTGGCTTGAAACTACTTCCCGGCCTCAGTCATCTTTCGGCGTTCTTTGACCGTTCTGGACCTCAGCTCTCTTAGCCTAGTCCTGGTCTCGCCTTCGTCTCACCATGACCTAGCCCAAGAGTCCTGTAACCACACAGACAAGAAACACGTCACATAGCACTGTTCAAAATAATATGCATTAATCAATAATTAGTGCAAACATTAAACTCAAGTTGTAGTAAAGTCGGCACTACCGTCATCCAAGGTCGATAGTACTCCACCCCTGGAACTACCGCTCTTGGCTGGTTGGTAGTGCCGCTCGCACTGATCAGCCCCGAGAGACACATCTCTGAAAAATAACTACCGTCACTAGAGACCGGTGGTACCGCTCCCAGATGAGCGGCAATGCCGCCTTTGTCTAACCCCAGAGAATACCTCTTTGTAAAAAGACTACCTCACCCTCGACCGGTACCTCTACAGGGTCGACACTACTACCAACCCAAGCCGGTAGTGCTGCCTGGCAGGCTCTACCGCTCTTACATGGCCGATAGTGCCGCCTATGAGCTGACAGTATCTCAAATTGTTTCAGATTCAAAAATAGAATTCAAAACAAACTCAAACTTGAGCGCCAAATGCTCAAACATTATCAATAACTCATCATAAGTATAGATAAACTTCCACATGATCTTTCAAGTTATCTAGGTGAAACTGAACACCAAAACTCAAGTCCTATGTCAACTGCATGTCTTGTGGTCAACAAGTCCTCACCGCACAAACTCATAAACTATACCAGCTTAACGTTTTAATTAATAAATTAATACCTGTGTTAGTGACAAGACAAAAATGAACTGCATGATCCATAAATCCAGGCTATTAAGGGCCTGTTTGGGGTCGTGGTCAATAAAAGTCGCTTTTGGTTTGTTGGATCAGTAAGCATTTAGTGTAGGCGGCCGTGGCTTTTCTTGTTATGTTTGTTTGGCAACCGCTCTGCAATGTAGCTTTTGAGGGCTAACCAAAATGGAAGGTAGCAACATAGTGAAGTACATCAGCATCCGAGTGGGGAGGTGACGTGGAGGCGGTGGGGCGGGGTGGCAAAGGTTGGGAAGGCAGAGCGAGCGAGTTAGGAGGAGTTCAAGCGAAGCCACAGCTGAAAAGCTCCTCCTCAAGAAATGCAGCTTTTGGGGTGCTTCACGTGGCTTAGCTTTGCAACTGCTTTGCAGCCATGCTGTTTGGGGGAGCTTTTAGCCTAAAGCTGAAGTAAAGCTGAAGCACACACTACTACACAAATATACATCACAATCGGTTCTTTTTCGTCATCACAGTCGGTTCTGGTGGTGACACAAAGTCATGAGACAGAGATGAGGCGAGCATTATTACAGTCGGTTCTTGCCCGATAGAGATGATATGGTCATCTCTATCGGTTCTTTCAAAGAACCGATAGAGATAATACCATCATCTCTATCGCTTCTTTCAAAGAACCGATAGAGATAATACCATCATCTCTATCGCTTCTTTTAAAGAACCGATAGAGATGACTTCATAATCTCTATCGCTTCTTAAAAAGAACCGATAGAGATAATATACTCATCTCTATCACTTCTTTGAAAGAACCGATAGAGATGAATATCCTCATCTCTATCACTTCTTGTAAAGAACCGATAGAGATGAGTTCATTATCCCTATCGCTTCTTTCAAAGAACCGATAGAGATGACCGTCACATCTCTATCATTTTCTTGTGAGAACCGACAGAGATGAAGGGGTGGTGTGCTATCACATTCTAATCAAGACATATTGCACACAATATGCACATATTACATTCACACAGAAATTACAGACAACATATCACATTCAACGAACATGAACACCTTGTTTCAACAAACACATATCACATTCGTTAACAAAATAGAACGTAAACATGCTTAACCATAAGTACACATGCAATCGCATTCAGATATGTAATATTTGTTCACATCTGGTCTAGTAGGAGCTTTTGGGATCTCTAAACCGTCCGTCCTCCGACAAGCATTCTATCCAGTACCACTGGCATAAGTGGTCTCGTATCTTGTTGAGTGCAGTGCTGTCTACACTCTTCTGGGGGATAACGGTATTCTGCAAGATAGAAACGAGTGCTCTAATTTGAGTTTTCAAATTTCCATGTGAAAGACTAATTGTATATGCATGTACTACCTCAGGGAAACGGTCTGAGCCGACAATCAAGATCACCATGTGTTGCATGACATACAAACCACAACGGTCGTCGCTGCCCTGTTGATGACACTGTGAAGAAAGAAAAATAAATTAAGAGACAAAGAAAATATGTCAGAAAATCTAAATCTTATATATGATAGCAACTTGTACCTTGAAGCGGACATACTCCACTTGGAGCCCTTTTGTCGTCGTGTGTCCCTCCCGCTTGACGTATTCCTTGAAACCCCTATATACATTGGAAAGATGTCGTTGAGTAAAAAATAATGAATGTAGTTAAATACGTAAAATGTTAGATAAGAGTGGTGCACTTATCGCTCCAAAGGAGGCTTGATCGCGAGGCCATCGGTCTCTTATCAACCGAATTAAAAGTGTACACTTTGTTGTCTCTCGGAGGAGCACGAGTAGAACCCAATGGTTGCTTATTAAATGGTATGCAGTGAAGAAAATAAGTTCACATACGGTTTCAAAGTGTAGAAGTAATTGAACAGTGAAGTAGTACTTACTCCTCGTGGTACGGAATAGAATGAAGTCCTTCTTCGACTCACTTGCAATGCCCTCTTGATGTAGCCAGCAACCCATTCCGGTTGAAGCCTAGCCATCGTCGCGACACAAGCTCGTGGTCGATTTAACCCAACTAGTTGTCGATTCGTCACGACCACGCCTCATCGCCTCGCAACTCGCATTGAATGTTAAAAAGCGTAATGCAAAATCCTATGGAAGTCATAAGGTCGTACAACGTGGTGCGATACTCACGGCGTCCGTGATCGTCAATAGAAATATCGATGGCTACCGGTTGGTACAGACGAACAGATCCTCAAAACTAATCGAATGTCCCATCCTCCTCGCGGTGGAAATATCCCTTCGTATCTAACATTGAAGTCGACACGCCGCTATCTTTCGCTTTTCAAAGTACCATCCATGGAGCCGCGAGTCCATATGCCTAGAGCGTTCAATTTGCCGGGAGGCGAAGGGGCTTTCCATGTCGTAGGCCTTAAAATCATAAGGCTTCACTGTGGTGCATGCCGCTCTCCTTTCTCGGGCCGAAGGAGTCTCCGAGACCGGGCGGTGGGCTTTTCATGTACCGAGGGGCGCCGTGGCCTTTGTGAGCCTAGCCTTTTAGCAGAGGCCTCGAGTGGTTCTGTGGTTGTCGTGCTAGTCCTTTTATACACCAGCTCTGTACTTTGTGTAGGGCTCATCACGGTCGTGGGAGCAGGCGCAGGTACGGTAGGAACCTACAAAGCACGCGCATAATTAAGTAACTTGTTGCAATACTACTGGAATGGTACAGAAGACGTGAGGGATGTTTACCTTGACCAAGACAACGCTGTCATGGGCCACTTGATGAACGACATCCGCTTAGCCCGAGAGTGGTGATGTCTTCGTTAGGGGAACTCGAGCACATGTGATAAGAAGGCTTCGTGGACGTAGTCCACCGGACCCTCATGTAGCCCTTCCCAAAGGTGACCATGCACCGTGTCGATCTCCTTGCATGGAAATGCAACACCGCGTCAGACCTCAACAGAAATCCGTCTTCCGTCGGTGAGTGGCACTTGGTAGGCGCCGCAAAAGTGCGCAACTTGAGAGAAAACATATGAAGAGTTACCTCGCACCATTAAGTAAGACAAAATTAATTATTACCTTCACTGGGACCGGACTTATCATTTTGGAACCGCAGCTACTTGGTGGGGCACGTGTTTCTCAAGAGGCGGGGCATCGGCTCGACTGGGAGATCATCGCCATCATCTCGGCCCTTAGGCGCTTCTCACGTGCCATCATCTCCACCTCATCTCCTCCTCACGTGCCATCATCTGCACCTCATCTCCTCCTCATCTCCTCCGAGATCTCCTCCTCAACCGCTCCCTGCGTGTCCTTGAGCGCCCGCACGTGCCTCCCATGTTCTTGATCACGGTACTCAAGCGGCATCTTGGAAGTAGGACTTCTTCGATGCCCGACCTGCGGCAAGCACCCGCCCTTATGGTCGAGCTTCCCGATCGCAGTGGATAGGATGTCATTTGACCCTTGGCTAAGAAAGGTTCCCTGCTCTTTCCTCTGGCTTACCTCTTCCTGCAATAAGCGAGTACGAATTAGATCTGAAATACAGTAGGAATGGTCTACTGCAATGTAGTAAGTTTGATATCTTACGATGGCGGAGACGACTTGCGCGGGTAGTGGGGTTTGGTACTACCACTGCCCGTCCGCGGTTTTCTTTGTCCTCGCTAATACCCAGTCACGTGCCCGCTCCTCACATATGTGCGAGTAAGGCATCGCCGTCCGAGTTGGCGCACTCCTCGGCTAGTCGTGCCCATTCGCGCTCTTCCCTTCGTAGCCACCGAACCGAGGTGGTGCGCGTGCGTGTTCAGCCTTTGGGTAGCAACGTTCCTCTGTCTCAGCTCGTCTGCCTCGGGCGTACTCTTGATCCTCGTGAACTCCTCCCAAACATCGTTAGTCACGAACGGATACCTCCCAAACATCCTTTGTCTTTCCAGGTATGTTCAGCAGGATACCAACCAAATTATCGCAGACATTCTTCTCAACGTGCATGACATCAATACAATGCCGAACATCTAACTCCTTCCAGTACGGTAAGTCCCAAAATATTGACCTCTTCTTCCAAATGGTCCTAGAACGAACAGATTTACGACTCTTTCCGTCTCGAACATCGATATCCTCTACACGTGAATATACTTGCCTTCCACTCATAGGTCTGCGGTCTTTGAACGGACTTCCTCTTCCCATCAAATTTGTCATCCATCTTACGGTATCGATGACTTCGAGGTAGAAACCTCACGGTGACCCATATACACGCTTTCTTGGAATTCGGCACCATAGGCTCTCGGTCTCCTCTTCACAAATAGGACACGCTTTTGCTCCTTTCGTCAGAGCCCGCCAAATTACCAAGAGCCGGAAATCATTTATGGTGCAAAATACCATAGCCCGTAGGGTGAAATGCTCTCTTCAGACGCATCCCACACAATGACCCGTCATTCCACAATTTTACCAAATCCTCGATCAATGGAGCGAGGTACACATCAATATCATTTCTGGCTATTTGGGTCCCGAGATTAGCAACGACATCATGATATACTTCCGCTTCATGCACAACCAAGGAGGAGGTTGTAGATACACAATGAAATCGCCACGTCTTTGTGACGATCGCTCATGTTACCAAACGGATTCATTCCATCGGTACTCAATCCAAATCTTATGTTCCTCATTTCGCACCAAACTCCTCATGTTTCCAATCGATGTTTCTCCATTGAGCCGAATCGTGAGGTGTCTCGACTTGCCATCTTCCTTTCGAGACTCATAATGCCAACGCAACAATTTTGCTTCTCTAGGATTTGCAAACAACCTTTCTAGACGCGGAATGATGGGCAAGTACCACAATACCTTGGCCGGTGCACCTTTAGTGACCTCTTCACCCTCGTTGCCCGGCTCTTACGCTTCTTGTCGTTACGCTTCTCCTTTTGTTTGTACCGAGGCACACCGCAAACTGGACAAATGTGCAGCTCCTGATGTGCGTTACGGTACAAGATGCAATCATTTGGACATGCATGTATCCTTTCTATTTCCATTCCCATGGGACATAGTAGCTTCTTCGCTTCATAAATGCTTGTTGGCAACTCGTTTCCCTCCGGAAGCAGGTCCGATAGAAGAACTAGAAGTGCATTAAAACTTGTATCTGTCCAACGGTGTTTTGCCTTCAGTTCGAACAATGCAAGGACTGAACCTAACTTAGTGTATTCTGCTTTGCAACCTGTGAACAGTGGTTTCGCATCGTCTTCCATCAGGCTTTTAAACTTTCCAAACTCTCTTTCTGTGTAATTACCCTCCACATCCCGCAACATTTGCTCCAAATTCTCCGCCTCAAACATATCAAATTGCAACTCATTATCCGGTTCCACCGTGTCTTCATTGCATACCGCAGGTACTACTGCCTCCCGTGATGGATCCAACACGTGTAATTCCTCACGGCCACGTCGAATCGGTGGTCCTCAATTTGAGTGAGTTCTTTGAATCTTCTCAGATTGGTGCAATCAATGCAAGGACAATATATGAAGTTTACACCCTCCTCACCATGTCCTCTTCGCAATTTTTTGAACTCCTTAACACCCTCCAAATTCAAAGACTCACACGACTTTTTGCATACATCCATTCCTTACGGTTCATCTGCAATTAAACTTCGCCCAATAAATTATGCACAAACCGGAGCGACAAAGAAGCTAGTTATTTGAAATATTGAGACATCATTTCATTAATATTACCTTTGCAAAATAGATGACAATTTCTGCAACATATATGAAATATGTACTTAGATCGATACCTAGATTCTTCCCTGGTTTAGAGCTTCCAATTTCCTAGATAAGAGACATACATTTTTAACATGAACAATGATATCAAACAATCTAATTATATAGTGCAAGAGCCTCACGATCTTTTGACTACAACGAAACAATACAAGGGTACCAACGATGACTCCTAATCTCTAAATAAGTTTGGTCCTAATCCCATTCGAGAATATGTGATTCGACAAGTTCCTAAGCCGTTGTACAACTCAGAGAAAATTTGGCAAAGATCTCGCTATTCTCCATATACACGCCTCGACAACAGGTCAAGAGGGTGTGTATCCGGAGAATACCAGGAGACGCTACCAAATCTCTACTCGCAGCTTGTACAACACAACTTCGAGAACTTGCCAAGCACATATCCTCGAACTGTCCAAAGAACGTGGACAATTCGAGACTGCTCGCTTATAAATATACCATTTCGTTCGGTATATTTATAAACAAGCATCCTCGAACGGGAGACGTAGGTTCCGCACCCTAAACTCTAGCATTCATCAAGTGACAAGAATAATAATTCCATATTAACATCAAAGCACTACAAATTAAGATAATTAAATACATGTGTACATGCTTGTGAAATAAAGGGTGTGAAATCTGATAGGATATACACAATACCAGTGCAATCTAAACTTTCTTCGCGACATATCAAAATTACATAGTACAAAATTAAAGGGGTTTGAAGGAATGCTCACATTTTGAAGAAAACCACAAATTATGCAAAATGAGGGAAATCTCCTCAAGTTAGGGCTTCAAATTTACCCTCTTAACACCCACCCTTGAGGATTTCAAATTTTCTCACCCAAGTATTGCTTCCAAACACGAATATGAGCTATTTTTTCGGTGGCGGCGGAGAAACCTCCTCCGGAACAATAACAGAGAAGAGTTCACTCGTGGTATAAATAACCTAACGAGGTACATCACTATCGGTTCTCATATAAAAGCGATAGTGATGTGATCATAAACATCACGATCGGTTCTTACAAGACAAGCGACGGTGATTATAATAGTCATCACTATCGGTTTTCATATAAGAAGCGATAGTGATGAGCACGCATGTATCACTATCGGTTCTTATTTAAGAAGCGATACTATCGATTCTTTTGTGAGAAGCGATAGTGATGTCCATTATCATCACTATCGCTTCTTAAATAAGAACCGATAATGATGTGCGTGCTCATCACTATCGCTTATATGAAAACCGATAGTGATGATAATGCATATCACTATCACTTCTCGCGTAAGAACCGATTGTAATGTTCCCAGTGCTACATCACTATCACTTCTAACCTAAGAACCGATAGTGATTATGATTAATGCCTCTCCTAAGTCATCTATCACAATCGTTTCTTCCTAAAAACTTAAGAACCGACACAGATGAGACGATAGTGATGTACCATTCTGTAGTAGTGACAGCTCCCGAACAGGCCCTAAATGGCATCTCAAAAGCTAGACAAGAATTTTGACTTCGAAATACAGTCATTGATGAGTAGGCAAAGCATATTCGGACATAAACATCGACTAAAGACTCGTGTAGCGAGGCTATGCACCGGTTGTGACCGCACGATCCAGCCCGGACGGCTTAGATCGCATGCAGACGAAGCATGGAATTTGGAATCCTCGCAAGTTATAGAAACCCAAACTGCTTATTAATCAAACATAATATATGGTGTTTGTTGTGGCTGTCCTAGTTAGCGCTGAGAACATACTTGTTAGGACATATGGTTTCAAAAATAAGAGTTGTCAGGATACAAGGAACACGGCATTCGGTATAGTTGACTAGGATTAAACAACGTTGAGGTGATGAAAATTATTCAGGAGGTCAAGCATATTCCTAGGATCAAACCCTTGTGGTATAGAGACGCGAATTCGACATCATTGTTCAATCTTTTCCATGTTTTTCTAACCTCTGAAGTCTTCTCCCCTATCCCTCGCAATTTTAATTCGAGCTTCCGCTTTCGTTGACTAAGATTTCTTCAATTATGTTCCTAATTAAACAAGGAATCAACAGAAACAGACTTAGTTTTGCAGTCTATAGCTCTTCGATTACGCAAGAAACGCCTCAACTTGTGCTCACCAGTGACCAACTCTTAAGCAAGTGGCAGCTCACTCTCTAAGCTTCCATATATTTGCAGTGCAGCTGCCGCGGTAGCTCGGCGAGCAAGACGAAGCGAAGAGGCTACGGCACGAGGTAATCGACCATGGCGCGCGGGCAATACAACGTGCTGACGACGCTGGACCAGGCGAAGATGCAGTGGTACGACTTCATGACTATCATGATCGCCGGCCTGTAGGAAAGTAATCAAGACTTGTAAAGATTGTTGGCTTGTTGTATTATGCAAGTACGTAAAGATCACGATGCAATCGGCAATCGAATCAAATGAATTAGTTTATTTCTTTAGTTAGGCTTTCCATATTTATTTGTTGACATGATTAGCAGGTTGATTAGGTGATCCGCTTATTATAAAAGGGCATGTATATATATCCCATGAGTTTGAGGACAACAAAAAAGAGAAAAAGGAAGAAAAGACATCAAGTTGTGGCAATGTCGGAAAAATCTCTCTATATGCTATTGTGTTCTTCCTTGTGTTTGTGTGCGTGTATTTATGATCAAGGTAGAAATTAATAATTAGTATCAGAGTGAGTGAGGGTTTAATGTTAGTATCGTGCTTGCACTGTCGCTGAGCGGGTGCAGTGTCGGATGGATCCAGGCGGGTGTGTATCGAGGCCGCTTAGGCTCGAGGCTGAGGAGTCAAGAAGATGTGTGAGGTGGAGCGCATGTTCTTGACAATTGATTTTGCATGAGTCAGCCCCGAAGTTGTCGTCGGAGGGTGTGGTGGCTGCAGTGGTGGCGGTGGTGTGCAGGCCAACGGAGACAGGTTATCCGCGAGGGTGGGCATGGCAGTGCCAGCGGCGACGACGCAGTGCGATCTTATCGGCGAGCGCCTGCATGCACGTGTGGCGGTCAATCCAACCATACATGATGGCAAGCTGAGCATGTATGATGCAAACGTGCATCTGGTTGGGCCAGAAAGAGGAAGTAATCTGGTCGTAAAAGAAGAAGAGCATGCTGTGCAAGAGGTGTATGTGTCCGAAACAGCTGAGCGCATGCATATAGTTAGTCCATGCATGTAGCTAGGGGTGTGTGAATTGTGTGTGTCCAAATGCTCTCATCTGTAAAGCTATGGTTCGAGTTTCCATGATGTTGAAGTAGCATCACGAGCGAAAAGACTCAGAGAGAAGATATGGCGGTGAACGGTGGAGGAGGCGTGTCTCTCCGATACCCGCTATTGACGAGTGTTATCGATAACCGAGATGTGACAAGATGGCTATTGACGAGCGTTATCGATAACCGAGATGTGACAAGATGGCATTAGCGGCTATCTACATGTCTCATCGAGAAGACAACCAAAACTACATGTTCTCGTGTCAGTTGTGTTCACAAGATATTGTATGAGTTGGTATTGTGCAAGTCGTGTCTACAAGATAAACGTGTGTGAGTTCGTTTAAGAGATGTCATGCGCATCAGAAGAGATCACGCTGCATGAGAAGATAAAGAGGAATCCACCGTGTGTGGCAAGAGGTTGTGGTAATCTGCATGAGTCGAAAAGTCTTGATTAGAGGTGAGATGGTTGGAAAGTAATGAAGACTTGCTGAGATTATTTGCTTGCCGTGTCATGCAAGACAAGTAAAGATAACGATGTAATCAGCAATCAGATCAAATCAGTTAGTTTATTTCGTTAGTTAGGTTTTTCATGTTTAGTTGTTGGTTTAGTTAGCAAGTTGATTAGGTGGTCCGTCTATTATAAATAGGCATGTATCCTGATTTGAATAGTACGAGCGAGTTGTTTGTGTAGAGAATTTGCTGAAATTAGTATTGGTACGTTTGTCTGGCTTGCGTTTTGCAGTTCCTGGCTTCTTTTGATCAGGACTGTTCCTGGCGTTTTTGTCCTTGAAGCTGCAATTTGTTGTCTTCTCTGACTCCTTTTTGAGTGTTGTTACTGAAAAATGGCCAGCCGGAAGGTAGGTAGGTATCCTATATTCCTATCAGTGTGCGAATTATTGAAGTTAGAATTGGTGATTAGTTTGTCCTAAAAGGGGCAAAGTTAAGATTTGTAAACACTTAGTCTATACCCTTTATAATGCACCTAAGCAATTTTTCCTACGTCCACCCTAAATAATGCACCTTATTAGAGATAGCCCAATGTTCGTGCACCCAGCAAAACATCCTCAGAAACTTGCATTCATCAAAATGAACGTCTCAGATCTTTCCTCAGTTTTACTCACCCACATCTGATGGCCATTATTTAGTGTGTCTAATCATCCTCGGGCCCATAATGCACCTCCTCCACCTACATATTTGGAAGGAGAGCGAATCAAACAAGGAAATAAATAAGGAGGATCCGCATGCAAGGAAACCAGACTTGAATTTTTTACTGGCCAAAATTGTACGTACTACATATTTGGAAGGAGGGTGAATCAAACAACGAAATAAAAAGGGAGGATCCACATGCAAGGAAACAAGACTTGAATTTTTTATTGTCCTGGCGTTATGATCGTATTTTTTTTCGAATATGACCCTTCTCGAGACTTTTTTACGGATCTAGCCCCATAGAGCCTAATTTCAGTATGACCGAGAGCGTTGAATTTTGTTTTATTTTTCATCTAAGGAACCAACGGTCCGTGAGTGCTTTGCTTAATTTTTTCAATTTTTCTCGCGGAACCAATGCCACGAAACACTCGCTTAATTTTATCTTTTTTCCTTGCGGATCCAAATGGTCGGCGAGCGCAGTTTATTTTTCCATATTTTTCCAAATCATCCGTGTGGCCCACAATGCACCTTCCTCACCTCCAAAGATCAACAAGGAAAAGGAAACAAACGTCTTGGAATCAAGGAAAAGGAAACAGACGCCTGGAAAAGGAAAGGACCATACATGACGTCTTTGGGAAAAGAAACCGAGATGGGGCAGCAGCAAATGAGAGAACGCAGGTCTGCAATGGCTCCACGGTCGCCATCGGTGGCTTTGCCGACGCGGCGAGGTTGCTGGTCAGCGACCTCGCGGCCGTCGTGCCTCTGCAAATTTATAATTTAAATTTTTTTGAAAATAATTTTATTAAGTACAAAATAATCAAAAGTTTTTTTGAGAATTTTTCTAGAATTTTTTAACCTAATGTGCTATCTTTTCAAAAATCCTTCTATATTTAAAAAAAATGAAGACAACTCACCTGTAGCTTCTTCTAGCTGCAGCCCAGACCAGAGAAGCTTCTTCTCTTCTCTCCCTCCATTAAAGCAAGAAAGAAGCTCCAAAGCTCCATCAATCCCGCACCAAATCTCCTCTTTCCATCTATGGTGTTAATTCTCCAAATTTCGTACTCTATTGCCAAAATTTTCTCCCAATCTGATTTGATCCTAAATTATGGTTTCCATAAATATGCTTGTTTCGGGGCTATAAAAGCCGTGAGCTCTCCTCCACCCCATCGTATTACGTAAATCCCCAAGTGCTCCCTCTTGTAAAGATCGCCGGATTTTGGAGGTAACCCAAGCCATCACCGTCATCTTTTCCGGCGAAATTCACCGCAACCGTGACTCCTCCCCCGCAGGCGCCGGTGCCAGCGATCTCGCCGCACTAGTGCCGACCCACTGCGACCGGTCGTCCACCCCTGGCCTTCCCTCCCCCTTGCGCTGGCCAAGTCCAGAGAGCACGCTGTGCTCTCTGTGGAAGCTGCAAAAAAATAATCTAAAATCAGAAAATTCTTTTTTCTTTCTCTTTCTTGATTTAAAATCTTTTGGGAACCCGTTTTCGCCTATTCGACCTCCATTTAGTTCCGTTTTTCTTTCAAAATTCATTTCAAATTCTAAATTTCTCTTTTATTATTAAGTGTTGTATTCATACTTATCTTCTCATTTAATTGATAAGTGGGATACTGCCGTCGTAGCGTTAGCACATGCACTATACTAGTATATATGGTGAGTGATATTAGCCTTTTAAGCTAGCTCGTTAAAGTGCTGCAGATGTAATTATAGTTGTGATTAGAGTTGACAAGGAGAAGTTTGGAACTTTACCACCACTAACTGCTGCATGGTCCGACTAGTCTTTTGTTACCTCAGTTTTCGGGCTCAGAGGATTGTATGTCTTAACATGATTACATTAGTAAATTGCTTCCCTCCAAAAATAGGGATGGAAAGTCCTCAAATTGTCTAGAACAAGATAACCGGCTTTAGATTCGATGGTAAAACGAGGAGCGAAATCCGACTTACTTTTAATAAAACTAGCTGAATGTAATGTTAGCTTGTGATTAGCTTGTGCTATGCTCTCAAGATGTTGTCGCTGGGATTAGCTTGTGCTATGCTCTCAGCTCCGACGCAGTATCTAGTCGAGCTCTGTTCCGGTCCAAACCATGCTTTTAGTAATTAATTTGTTTGTTATGGGGTAATTTTTTTATTTTTTATTATAGATTTTTTAGGGGTGAAAGAGGGATTTAAGAAGAGATAAGTGGAGGTTGGGAGGGTAAAGAAGTATCATTTACCACCACTATGTTCTTTTAAATTTTAAGGTAAGAAAATCTAAGCCGTGTGATAATAAGTTAAATAACAAAAGTAATGCATTCGTGCCATTCAAGGGTCAAATCCTTAACAAAGTTTACAAATTGAACACACAAAGTTTACATATCGAACATACATTTTCTTCCTCTTAATTAACATGCACATGTATGATGTACGTATTACAAAGCAAATCACGACTGTGACTTACATCCATATACACCGCAAACGCGTTCTCACGGCGGTCTACGCCATCTGGGACTCCGAAGGTTACACCGCGCCGCCGTCCTCCACCTCGCCATCCTCGGCCTCGCCGGACATCTCCTCGAGCGACTTCCCCTTAGACTCCGGCACGAGGAACGTGCAGATGAACCCGAGCAGGTTGCACCCCGCAAGCACAAACAGCGAGTTGCGCACGCCGATCCCCGGTTTGTACCCGGCTTCCGGCTTGTGCGGGTCCTGCGCCGCGTACAGGAACCCGAATGACCCGACGATGGCTCCGGCCTTCCCTGCGGCAGCCGAGATGCCGTGGCACGTCGACCGCAGCCGCGCCGGGAAGATCTCGGCCGGCACGATGAAGGTGGTGCTGTTGGGCCCGAAGTTGGCGAAGAAGAAGGTGAAGCCGTACATGACGACGAAGCCGATGTGGTTTCCGGACGTCGTCCAGTGGTGGTAAGGCACGGCGAGGCCGAGCATGAAGACGGTCATCATGAAGAACCCCATCAGCTGGATGGCGAAGCGGCCGACGATGTCGATAAGGAAGACGGTGAACCAGTAGCCCGGCACGGTGCCGCAGAGCGCGATGAGCGTCTGGGCGCGTGAGATGCGGAAGACCTCCTCGAGCGCGCTCATGGTGCGCGCCTTGGGGATCCAGTTGATGCTGCTGAAGATGTCCTTCTGGAACAGGTTCTGGCTGTAGAAGGCGATGTCGAGGAGGAACCACGTGGTGGCCGTGCCGACGAGGTGGAGGCCGTGGCGGCGCGCGAACTGCCGGGAGAAGAGGCCAAAGCTGTTGTTCCGGGTGACCATCTCCTCCAGCTTCTCCGGCTCCTCCTCGATCTCCACCTGCAGTACCTTGGACATGTCGGATGCCGCCTGCTTGGCGTTCTTGGCAACGAGGGCGGTGTAGCGCGCCGTCTCCGGCATCTTCATCCGCCAGTAGTAGGTCAGCAGCGCCGGAACGGCGCCGAGCATGAGGATGATGCGCCAGACGTAGTCGGCCTCCGGGATCAGCGACGCGGAGGAGTTGTCCTGGTACGCCGGGGCCGGGAACCCGGCGCGGAAGGCGGCGGAGATGATGAGGGTGACAATGCCGCCGGCGAGGATGCCGAATCCCTGCATGGCGAACACCGCGGCGATGAACGCGCCGCGGGTCTTCTTGTTGGCGTACTCGGACATGATGGTCGCCGAGAGCGGATAGTCGCCGCCGATGCCGAAGCCGAGCCAGAAGCGGAAGAAGCAGAGCGTGGCCATGACGCTGTTCGGGGTGTGGGCGAACGAGAGCCCCGACGCGAGGGAGCAGATGACCATGAGCAGCAGCGTCATCCCGTAGACGCTCTTGCGGCCGAGCTTGTCGCCGAGCCAGCCGAAGAAGAGCTGGCCGACGAGCGTGCCGCAGAACGCGACGCCGTTGACGGCCGCTGCCACGTTGGGCGGCAGCGTGCCGGGGTCGGGCTTGGAGGTGTCGGTGTAGTAGATGCGGCCGAGAAGCTTGGTGACGAGGGAGATGCAGAAGAGGTCGTAGGCGTCGGTGAAGAAGCCCATGCCGGCGACGACGATGGCCGTGAAGTGGTACCACTGCGTCTTGGCCGCGTCCAGCGCGCTCAGCACCTGCAGCTGCTTCTCCTGCCGCGCCATGCCGACGCCGACGCCGACGCCCCCCGCGTGCACACAAAAGACAAGACCCTCACAAATCACAACGTACGAGCACTAGACGGTGCCGGCCGGAGTCCGGTTGGTTTGTGGTGTCGTGCAGAAATGGCGCGACACAGACGGGTATAAGTAGCCGCCAGAAACCGAGTAGAGAGGTCAGGAATCCTTGGCGAATGTTACTATACTCTCTTCGCTTGCGGCCTGGCGTCTCCTGTCACGGTGCTTGCGGTCAGCGGCGGAGCCAGGAAAATTTGAGACACAGAACAAAGGTTTGCTTAGGAAAACTCGGTTTTTACGGTATTTGTGACGGTAAAGCTATACTACACCTCTATAACACGTTGTCAGAGAGCCCGCACAGTCGCCCATGTTGCCCGAGAGATGAATTCGCCGATGCACGTGGTGACTGATGCCCGGTATTGAGCCTGTGTACATTGTATCTCTCTGTTACCGTCTCTGTGTTTTATGCGCCAATCTGTTCATCCAAAAGTCTAAACCGTTAGAGAGGAATACAGTAAGATCTCCTGCGGTTCTGACACCTTGTACGCTTCTGTCCATGCCACCGGATCTTCGTATTCGTAATTTCCAAACATTCAATCGGTACCGCGCGCAATCCTATGTATAGCGTTTTGAGCTCTGTTTAGGATGCGGATTTCTCGTTGGAACCATACATGATGCATCTAGTGAGAATTAATGTTTTCTTTCTTCCAAAATTCTCCATAGATTCGTTTCCCTGTCTCTGTTGCACGCCTGAAGTCTTTCCCCGTGTAGCCATCTCAGCTAATTTTCATGGTTGCTGACAACGGCATCATGACAAATATCATCTCAGCGCAAATATCAATACTTTAATAGCATCCATTGATGCTGGTAACTTGGTAAGTCCTTCAGAAATAACAAGCAAATTCAATGAACATCTCAGCGAATATTCTCCGACTACTCACACGGGTCGCGAAGAAGGTCGTTTTAGATTACGCGCAATCAAACTTTCTAAACTTTAGTTATTCATATCTTTTATGATATTTAAATTGAACACATAAAAAAAAAATATATATATATATATATATTGAAAAGGGCTTTCGCAAATGTATAATTTTATTAGGTTTTATAAATCTATTATAATAAAAATTAATGGTTAAAATTGTGTTTTTGAAGATCATGTCGATGTCGAAATATTTAAGTTAGTACATTAACAATTCTTTTAGTCCTTTTCTCCCCAAAAATTGCGTGCGCGTGTTCTTTCGCACGAACCTACAGTGTCTAATATTTGAAACTCAGGTTAAACAATTGTGTTAAGCTTACTTAATTTGAGGCTAAGTACGTACCTATCAATCCGAAAAGGAGCCATTGACTCGTCCTGGTCCTTGTCATGCAAGTAGTAACAAATAGATTATTTTGCTCCTGGAGGCAGAAATGCATGCTAAAAAACTGAAGTGCAAACTTTTTTTTGATAAGTATTCGACTCTTGCTGCCACAGTTCAATTGAAATGTTGTTTAAATCACAATAACATAGCAGCAAACTACCAGAAGAAATTTAATTCCCGCGTTTTACCCTTAATTATTTACTGGCACGTGTGCAGCAAAGTAAAGTGCAGGCTTGTCGGTCATGAACAGTTGTTCCCTTGGTGCTAGCTCTAGGGGAAGAATACTAATTTGCTACTGCTAATTGTCGCTGAATTACCACCGACCTTACGAAACAAATGCGAGAAACATGACACTTGAGATTACGCAGGAAGAGAGGGGATTTTAGACAGTTTTAAGTCTTTTTTTGAGAGAATAATAACCCTACTTCCTATGTTCTTGTAATAGTACTAGAGATTACAATGAGATGCATAAGACTATGACTATAAAAAGTTTGTGGTTGTTTTGCACTCCATATGCTTATGTCTCCTCCATATCTTGGCACTATTCCTTATAAAGTGTCGAAAGGGTGGCACCTCTAGCCTACAGGGAAGTGCCTTGTCAATTTGTGAATCCCTCACGTGGTCGCTGATTATTGTTAGCGAGATTTTTGTCCACGCATGATTGCCAAGCGGTTATTATAGACAGAGGTTGGATACATGCGGTTATGTTAGGTAGACAAGGGTGCATTTCCTTTTTGACGACCACACATAGTTAATTGCAGTGGATTTAATATCAGTCGGACGATAGTGTCCATATGTTTGATTACACACACTTCCGATCAGGTGGTGGTTGATACTTGGCTTGGTCCGAGCATATTTTTCTCGACCAGGGTACTTGAAGGAACAATCAAAACGATTCTCTATCCGACAGGTATTGCAAACATTAAGTCAATTTGTTAAGGGTAATTTAATCCTCATCACTAATGAAAATTGGTGAACTGGTTCCCAATTTGAATTTGCCGTTTTATTTGGCCTTACATGGTTTTTCCCAATAGATATATTTACTCTTACTAGTATAGTGCCTTGTCTTCCGATTTCCTTTTCCCAGCACGTAATATATGTTCTTTTCCTTTTCCTTAATTCCAGGATATTTGTTTCCTTTTCCTTGATATGATGCTTGAGGTGGGGGGAGATCTGTTGTGGGCCACAGGGATGAGTTAGACACATTAAACAATGGGTGAGTAAAGCTGAGGAAAGATCTGAGATGCTAATTTTGATGGAGACAAGTTTCTGGGGACGTTTCGCTGGGTGCATGAAGGTTAGGCTATCTCTAGTGGGGTACATTATTTGGGGTGGACGTAGAAAAGAATGCTTAGGTGCATTATAAAGGGGTATAAATAGTGGAGAGAATCGGAGCCTCCCGAGCGCATCCATGTCAGCAATTTTCCAAAAAGACCCTCCGTCGGATCTTTTGCAAAAAAACCCTCAAGGTTTAGGAAAATTTGCGAAAAGCCCCCCACCAGCTCTTTTTGCCTCATAGTTCTAGAAAATTGTGAAAAGCCTCCTCACCGGCTCTTTTGCAAAAACATTCGCGAACAAGCCTATCAATTTTTCAAAATCTTGTTCTCATTATCTGTTTATGCAAAAGACCCGAATTCTAAAAATGTGATTATTTTGGTTTTCCTTAGATTTTTTAGGGCTTCACCCAAGAAAAAATAACATTTATCGTGAATGTTGATTTTGTCATCTGAGCACTCTGTCAAAATTCATGCTATGCCTAGTCATTTTTACAAACGAACTACAATGTACGCTGGCATGTACATGTGGATGTTCGCACCTGCAGCTTTGTACTCCCCCCACACACAAAAAAAGTTTTCTAGTCCGTTTGGTTTGTATCCAGATCATAAATCTGGGCCAGACAGATCTGCGTGCAGTGGAAATTTAGGATCAGTAATAATATGATGCTAGTCCGAGATTCAGTCTCATACGAAGTTTCATGCTAAAAGTACGAAAGATAATGTTCTGCAAGAGGTATTGGACGTGTTGAGCTTTACATTAGACACGGCAAGGACACAAATAAAGCAACCCCTTATATTCACCCGTGTTGCGTGTGAATCTCGCGTAGGTCGTGCGGCATCTACGAACATTCAGAGTAACTTCATCATGTAGATGCTTACACACGGCACTGACACCCAAGTTTATATACGTTTCCATGGCAGGTCAGAGTCTCGAGACAACAAGCACAGGACATTTAGTAAGAAACAACAAGTATAACTTAGCGTTAACCCAACGCTAATGGAACTGATACTTGGAATGTTCTCAGGTATATGCCGTTAAGCCGTTGACGAAGACCGGTCTGTTCAGACAAAATTATATGTCAATTGTGGTTAGCTGTTTGATGAGTAGGAGACGACTACAGTGCAATCACACGAGTCTAGCTATCGTTGGCTGTGGTTTTATTATTGATGGGAATTAATTGGTTAGTTAATTGACGGGATAATTGCTACTTGGTACCCAAGTAATTACAATGGGAATACTGGAGCTGTATTTGTAGGCTAACACTTGTATTAATGTTTCTTAAATCAATGGAGCATGATTGACTCTAGAGTACTTCTACTAGATTAGATATTAGTTCTCATGTTTCTTAAATCAATGGTTGCAACACGACAATCCGCAATTAAAGGTTCTTAGGAAAAGGTAGTTAAAATGTGGGCCAGATATTAACTTAAAAGATTAGGTGAAAGGCCAGATAAGTAAGTAATTTCGTATCCATATAAAATCAGAAGGATAAGGGCAAGTTGGTAAAGTCACATGTCCCTGTAACTGTGCAAACTTTGGTGATTATCATTTGCAAAGTAAAATGTTCTTCTGCATGCCTGGCGCGGACTGGGAGGAGGAGGAGAAGCACGCGTGTGCAGGCCTGTGCGCTTCAGCCGTGTCTGTGCCCAACTAGCCAAGGTGGTAGCGGTCGGTGGAGAGGTGAAGGTGAGCCGACTCGTCGTCGTGGATGCTAGGATGGCTGGACAAGGAGGCGATGAGGCGCGGCAGCGGTTCGTGAGATTGGTTGCTGATTAAGTAAATAAATAAAAGCAATTTATACGGTGTATGAGTAATTTATATGCTTGTTTCACTGAATACATTTACTTGATTACGGCAATCTATGTCACAGAGGGTTTCGCGACGGACAACGGGAATTGGGAGAAGATTATGTTAAGCATATAAAGCAACATTGCTAGCATGAGGGGTTTGCAATGGCAGCCACTGGTTAGGCATATTTGCGCTGTGGAGCATCATCATCTACTTAGTGTTTGAAACATTTACATGCATACGGTCTAATATGCTATTATATATCATACATCTGACTCTGGATGAGTGGAAAGGGATCTGTATAGGAGGCAAAAGGAGGACCGGAGGAATCTAATGGTGGATAAGGGAAAGGGGAAGACAGCTGATAATTGCAGTTGGTATGGAGAAGTGTCAGCATAGCAGCTGGTAGACGATGACGGCCGAGCAAGAGACGAGGTTAGGGTCAACATAATGTTAAGTCAAAGAACAGTACTAAGTAACCCATATTTACAAAATTTCTTGTTACTAAGTTGTTCTTGTGCAAAACAATGATTGATTTTTTTGGAGATTAAGTCTCTTTTCATGAGAACATTAATCTTACCATTATTTTCCATCAACTCTATTTTTACAAACTTTGTTAGTAAGGAGACGTTGTCTTAGACATTGATACCACTGATTTTTTATTGCAAGGAAGGCGCGCATTGACTCACATATCACCATGTACACACACATCACATATACGCGAGTGCCTCCCCTTAGTACACACCTAAACAGACGGAAGCTTAGCATAAATCCACAATCTCGCAAAATTCATACTAAAGTGCACTCGCGTGTGTATAATAGGTGAGTATAAGGATTTGAACCCTTGGATAAAGTTGTACACCCATAACTCCACTATCCCACCAAGAGATGGTTCTGTTGGACTAATCTACAATATGCATCTTACAGACTATTAATGTTTCTAGTTATTAGTTATCACAAGTTAATAAAATGTAATATTGTGGAAGTGTTTTAAATATTTACTAACAATATTATTATGTAAAAACTTGTTTGCAGATATTGTATAATTTTTCTATTGAATCTATTGTAAAACGACTTTTTTTACATAATATCTTCTATTGAAGAAAAGTCAGAAGTACTGTATACGTACGATTGCAAGCACAATTCCTTTTCCACCACAATAGATATTCTGAAAATGACCCGATACACTTTTTCTACCTACATGTAGGCCGCTCTGTTCTTGATTCTTGCACGCGTCGGATATAAAATGTTCTTGGAAAATCATGCCATTTTCCATTTTTTCACTTATCATCTATTCTGGATTTGCAAGCTGAATTTTGTTTTGTTTTCTAGCTTGCTAGCCCATTGATACAATTCATTCGGCAGCATTAATTCTTGCCTCCAAGATTATCCAAAAAGAAATTCAAAGCCCTCCTAAATCCTAATCCAGTTAGTATTTACAAAATCCGGATGACCTAATATAGCTGGCTAGATTAATGTACATAAAATTCGACATGATTCCGTTTTAGGCGTGCACGCAATGTTGCCCTGACATTTGTGCGCCTGTTCTCGCGTGTGCGTTGCCTCTTGGTTGCAACACAGTGTTCATATATACAGTTGATTTGGCGTACAGTTCTGAAATTTTAATCGTACACACGCATAGCACTTTTTATATGGCATTCTCAGCAAGCTAGCCTGAGAAAGGAACTGCGAGTGCCGCAGCAATTTTCATTCGACATCCATTCGTTCTTATGGAAAACGGAAACGGAATTTCCGACCGTTTCGGAGAAAAACAGAAACGGAAGCCTTTTTTTCGGAAACGGAAAATGTCGGTACGGAAACGGAAACGGAAATTTTTTGTCGGAAACGGAATCGAAAATTCCGTATAAGCAAAATCGGAAATTCCGTCGGAAACTTGGCCCATTTGGCCCAAAAAGGAGAAGGAAGAATTTACATTTATTTTCAAATTAAAATAATTTTATAAATACAAATGGCTTTATAAAAAAAGACCAAATAGAGTTCAAAAATTTCAAAATAATTCTCAAAAATACTTTGGAACATTTTGAACCTAGGAAAATTATTTCTAGCATATTTTTAGCTTCATTTTTTATGAATAAATTAATTATATAAATATGAAAATAGTAAAATGGCATTTATAAACTCCAGAAAATCCAGGATAAATCTCAGAAAATCATAAATGAACATTGAACAATAATATACAAATTTTAGGGCATTACATTTTTATAGTTGGAGGAGCAAGAGGATGACGATGATAATGATATGGAGAAGAATATGATGGTTTGATCTGGGAACAAATAACGAGCCTTCAACTGACAAACCTGAGAAAAAACTTTCTAGTGATACCAGTGAACATAACATTGTTCTTGTATCCACCTTTATGAGGGAATGAGTTACATTGTTTTTATGTTCATATATATTGTGATCATGTATTACGTTCTTATGGAATTTTCCATTTTCGTTTCCGTATCCGCTCCGTTCCGTTCCACATCCGTTTCAATCATTATTCGTTTTCGTATCCGTTTCCGGGGTTTCCGATTTCATTTCCGTTACCGGTAAAAGATGTAGAAACGGAAACGGAACAACCATTTACCGACCGTTTCTATTCCATTTTCATCCTTAGAATGGATCCTACAAAAATTTTTATTCCGAAAATGGGTGGTACTAGCAATCGGACGTTCGATTACTGTTCATTTTATCGGACGCGTGTTGCAACATTTATTTTTCACGCGTGCAATATTTTTTTTCAACGTCTGCAATATTTTGTTTTGCGCGAACATTTCTACTGTTATCGAAGAAAAAATGTTACACGCGTACGAAAAAAATATTTCATACGTGAAAAAAATGTTGTAGACTGTCCGAAAAAATCAGACGTCCGATGCTAAGTTATTCCGAAAATTTATTTATAAATCCTCCATTCGAAGCTCTCGGTTGTCCTGGCAGGACCTAGGTTTTCGTTCTCATCGAGAAACATGCAGTCCATGTTTCTAACACCAGATTTAACATTATAGTTGATACGAAATCTATCACTTGGCAATTGGCATCCTTTAACATGGTATAGAAAATTCCTAGCTCCGGACGACCATGGGTGACTTACTGTTTACACCAAAATTTGGAACATAGGATTAGAATCGGCAGTCCAAAATCAACAAGATACGACCAGGATACAGGTTGAAGATATTTGAAAACGGAACAGGTTATTAAGGAAAGCATCATCTAAATAGAGGCCGATACGGATTCTACTCCTAACGTGTTGTACCAGGATTCTATCGGTCGATGGGTATAAAAGAGGTCTAGAGGTGATCAGAAAAGTGGCCTAGAGCCAATCAACCAATTCGCGTCTACTTTTCATCTACTTTTCCGTCGACTAGGAGTAATTTATGTAATTTAGTCTTCTTGTAATTCGATCTTGATCAATAAAGTTGCGCATCGCCGATTGTTGATCTCCATCGATTACGCCCAGGTTTGATTTATTCTGATTTTTCTGCGCATCGACTTTTTCAGAATCGATCTACCCTTATCCTCTGATTAGCCTTAATCGGCTAGTTAGATTTACCATTTTTTTTATCTTGATTTAATCGGTTTTGAGCTGATTGAATCTAAGTCGATTGATCTTCACGATCGGCAGTTAGATTTATCCTGTTACTTTGATCTTGATCGGCTTCAAGCTGATTGAGTTTAAGCCGATTGATCATTACGATATCGGCTTTGAGTGAATTTTATATTTTTTTTACCTTGTCGATTACAGATCAAATCGACTGGCACGCTCTGAATCAGGTGTTCGTCTGGTGTGCTGTCGCTAGAAACCCTACTTCAATTTTTTAACGCCCAACACCTACCAAGAGTCGTAGTTCAAGACAGGTGACACGCGTGATGAACCTGCAGCAATGTGCCATGCATGCTACTTAGGCCATCAACAGTGTAGCTAGCTGATACCAGATTTTTCAGGTCACCGGCATGTTCGCACACGCTGAATTTGCCTCTTTTTTTTTCTACAGTGTTTAGCGAATTCTTTCCTCAATGAGGTAGGATCCGTAACTAAATAAAATATCAAATGTTTTATCCTACCACACTCTCCCTCCTTCCTTAATCTCACAAGTGAACACGTACCATTTTTTCATGACCTAGCATTGGCGCGAGTAGATACAGCGATACCACGAAAATGGCAACTAGCACCGGTTTTCTGTAACGCTGTGGATGGCCTAACATCCATGCTCCGTGGAAACAATTAATAAACCTCACTACACAAGACGTTGACCATCTATGGTACGTTGACCAACCGCTACGTGTGTTCGGGCTGGGCTTTTTGGGCTGGCCCGAGGAACGGCGGGCACAGCCCGGTCCGGCATGAAGTGGGTCGTGCGTGCCGATACGACACTGTAGCACGGGTCCGATAAATGGGCATGATGGGCAGCACGACCCGGCACGATACTATAGCATGGGCTATATATGCTGAGCCCGATGACCCAAGACATGAGGAAGAAGCCTAACATGAAGATCACCGACCGGCAGAGCATGAGCACCATGGACGCCATCCCGCCGTCGACACCTGAGAGAGACGAGCAAGAGGGGAGAGAGAGCTGAGAGAGATTAAGAAACGGTGCAAGAAGCTGCTCTCTCTCGTCCATCTCTCTCAATCTCTCTTAGCTCTCTCTCTCACTCGTCTCTCCCAATCTCTCCCTCTCTTACCCGTCTCTCTCAATCTCTCTCGCCTGTCTCCCTCACTCTCTTTCTCGCCCATTGCCCCCTCTCTCGCCCATGTTCAGCACATCCCCGTCGCTCTCTGTAATTGTTCAAGAATAAATAAATTTTAGTTCTTTTTTCCATAATATTTGTGTCTACTGCCTCAACTCCATGTGTCTCCGACTCTTTTTCTCTCATCGCAATAGTGCAAATGGGCCGGACCTGGGCTGGCACGGCACGAAGCAGGCACGAAGCGCAAATGGGCCGCGCCTAGGCTCGCCGAAGGCAAGCCGGGCTGGGCGGGCACGGCATGGCGGGCATGACGGACTGTCACAGCCCGACACGGTTCAAGCACGAAGCACGATGGGCCTGTGCAGAGCCGGCCCTGTACGATACGACGCCCACCTCTACACGAGCTAGCTGAGCAGGCCCAACATGCAGCAGCAGCGGTTGCTTACGTGGCCAATGACTGTTCTCGTGGTTGAAACACGAAATGTCAAACACCTATATAAGCATGTGGCTCGATCAGTTGACCTCGCCTTGGGGTGGATCTACAGTGTGTGATGAGGACATCTCTAGTACTAGGGCAAGAACTATACAACAACAGGTGAATCTTCTCCTTCGTCAATTTCCTTTTTTACTTGAGAATTGTATGCTATCTGATAGCGGGTGTTTGCTTGTTGTTAGGTATGAAGATGTTGTAGAAATTTCAAAGGAGATCGTGGACCACAAGAGGATGAACAGTGTCGTGTCAGCTATAGTACCAGGCATTGTACACATAGTTCCCATGTCCAGCATGGCACTATATAGGCCGTGACAATACCAAATAACGGTAATAAATGAGGTAACGAAGAAAAATATGGTAAATTAAAGTTTATTATGCCTAAATTTATAGGTTTGGATTCTCTGGAAGAATACCTTACATAGGAGCTTAAAGTCGATAAGATCTTCCATATGCATAACTATTTTGAGGAAAAGAAGCTTTATATGGCGTCCCATGATTTTGACAAATATGCCTTGGTTTAGTGGGAACATGTTCAAAATCAACGACAACAATATGGTGAACCACCCATTGCATCATGGGAGGAGATGAAGCTTCAAATGAGAGCAATGTTTGTTCCAAAATATTATAAATGTGATCTCTCTCTGATAAATTGCAGAATTTGAGATAGGCAAACCAATATGTAGAAGATTATTACAAGGAGATGGAGATGGCTATGATTAGGGCTAATGTGTATGAACAAGAGGAACAAACAATGGCGTGATTCATGAAAGGTTTGAATTTTCTAATTAAACGCATTGTTGAATTTCAGCCATATAGCAATATTGTAGAGTTAGTGCATCAAGCTACAAAAGCTGAAAGACAATTGCAAAAAGAAAAGTCGTTTCATTCCACATCCACTCTATCATGAACCACAATTCGAGGAGGTAATTTACCATCTCATTTTATTTCTAACCGTTCAAATAATGTTGGTGGTAGTGTGCATTTTGGTGGGAGTGATGCATCAAGGGAAAAGGACTCATATACTCCAACTTCAAAGAAGGGGTAAGGACATACTTCTTCATTCGTGGGTTCTATGGCGAAAAGTAGTGCTATTCAATGCTTCAAATACCTTGGTCATGGTCATATGCAAAAGGATTACCCAAATAATAAGGTAATGCTTCTTATGGAGAATGAAGAACATGATTCTACAAGCGAAGATGAAGAGGAGTGTCGGCATATTGGGAATCAGCCGGTTGCTGCGAGGACCTTATATGCTATTCCTCTCCCAGTTGCCTCTTCATCTTCTTCTCAAACGTCGTATCGAGTTCCGTTTGGATATTATTTGGTAATCCACATTCGTCGCATTTTCTTCTCAAGCTTCCATCGCATTTTCCTCTCAAGCTTCTTTGTCGTTTCCTCGTTATCTCGTTGCTCAGGTTCATTCGATCCTCTACTTCGCTTTGTATTTTGATTATTCATAATTTTTTTTAAGATCCATAGATATGCCTCGCACTTTGTGTAATGGTGGGCCAGATTCGTAGTTCTTTTACAACTGCTGTATCTTAGTGAAAGCTCTGCTTATTTGATCATAAGATCTCATATGCATTTGGTCATAATATTTATACAAATTGTAAACTCTATTATTTTTATTTTGTTATAACTAGGTTATCATATTCTAGTTGTATTTTGTAACTATCAAATTAACCTTGTTATTCCTGACTATTTTTGTAATATATTTAGCAGATGACATGATTATCATCCAATGAATTTGTAGTTACGATGTTGAGTCGCACTGCTAAAATATTGGATATCTAGTATGGTGCTGTGGATAATGTAATTTAACTGACTGTGGATGGTGGTGACTTTTCTTAGCCTCATGTGTAATTCATGCAAAGAACCTCTCTGTGCATTATGATGACCAGGTCTTCGTCTCCTTGCATAATTCATCTCTAGTGAAGGATCTAGATTGTTGTTGTGAGAGGTTTGCATGCAGAGATGTGACATTCAAATTTGTCCATCAAGTGCTATCGTTCGAAGAGTCCAAAGATCAGTGGGGGTGAATGATCACATAATAATTTCCCCCCAAAAGAAACCAACCAAAAACTCCCAATGACCTCAAAGAGCGAAAAAAGAAGATCTTCCGAAAAATCAGCACAAGGGCGACACTACCACACTACAGGGTTGGTAATGTCGGGATGAACAATAGCCTACTACTATCAGGTTACTATAGCGGTTGAGCCAGTGAACAGTAAAACAAGGTATGAACAGCAAAATCAGAACGAGTTCAAAACTAAAAATTGGTGTATCTTTTGATTGACTGATCCAAACCCTGTGAAACTTTTTAGGCAAATTTCTATGGATGTTAGGAACCTATTCCAACCTTCAATCACAAGGATTGACATCAAAGTTCTAACTTTTATCCAGTTGAAGGAAGAGTGCACAAAAACGAGTTCAAGAATAGGAACTTAGCCCTAAGCTTGCTCATAGGGTTTTGATGATCAATATGATCTTAGATAGCCTCCCACATGTCATAGCAAGCAATAATACCCAAGAAAGATCCCTCAAATAAGCACAATCAAGATCTACCTCAAGAACTTCCTTCTCAACTCAAAAACCGATTTCTTGAAGAAAGTTGGATGATCAAGAAGAAGTTTTCCTAGATGATTAAGGAGATGATCTACAATGGATACGTTTATCAATCATTCATCCTTGGCAGCACGAGATCACGCAAGAAAGAAACCACAAGAAAAGATCAAGAACCAAGCAAGAAGAAGATCAAAACTTTAGGCAAAACCTTGAGCAAAGAGATGATTTGCATTCAGATCACGAGGACGATTTACAAAGCCTCTCACCTGAGGGCAAAGCTCCCAAGGAGCACTTACACACCCACACAAGAACACCAAACTCTTGTGAAAACTCGAATCCTTCTAACCTAGGCTTAGTGGCTTGGAGTCTCACCTCCCACTACATCTTCTTATATAATGGAGACAAGCCTAACCCTAAAACCTAGACGCACATGTGGATACTATACATATTTACACATGCTAACTCGATAACCCAACACACATAATAGGTTTTACACTCACACATGCATGCTTCTCAAAGTGGCCATCACAAGACGCTACAATTCTCTCCACGAGCCAGAATTCACATCCATCTCCACTTTGGCTTGACCTAATGTAACGTCCCAAAATTTGCTTAAATATTATTTTATTGATTATTTGTGCATTTTATGATTTTCTGGAATTTTTTGGATTTATTTGAATTAATTTTGAATTAAGTATATTGGTCTTTTTGTGAAAACTAATTATAATTATGCAAAGTTAAAATAAAGTTTGGCCAAAAATATTTTATTTAAGTCTAAAATGTCTCAAAATATTTTTGAGATTTTCTAGGATTTTTCCTGGTACTTTTATTGCCTAAAACAGATCAAACGATTTTTTGTAATTATTTTAAAAGAAAAACTCGTGGAAAAGTCCAGTGAACAGTATTGGGCTTGGCTCATTACTGTGCGCGTGCGTCGGCCCGTTTGCAGCCCGATTTCAAGAGGGTTAATCGTCGCCGTTGGATCTAAATCCGACGCGTAAGGTGAGTTCAAAACCCTAGCGATTTCTGACCGTTGGATCTAAATGGCGTGTTGGACCATGATAGCGCCGCGTCGCGTGTGCCCTGAGCCGTCCGATCAGGACACGTGTCGCGCTACCGTTCATCGTCTCTGTCGTGAACTCGAAGTCCGCCGCCGTTACGACGTTGATCTTTCTCGCCGTGTAGGGCTCGGACGCCTAGGGTATTTAAGGGATGGGTAGACCCTCGAGGAACGTCAGATTGCGCCGCACCCTTGCCCTAAAGCACCGCCATCCGTGGAGCCTTGTAGCGTCCGCAAGACCTCGCCGGAGTTGGAGCTTGAAGCCGCCACGGTTTTTGCCCAAGAACATCGCCGATTCATCGTCTTCCGTCGCTTTGGTTCCTGATCCAAGTACGCCATGGTGCGCTACATCGATCCTCTACTTCTTCACATCGGAATCGCGCCAGAACATCGCCGCCAACGTCGTCTTCCTCCGTTCCGGTAAAAACGCGCCGCCGCGCCGCCATTGTCGTGTTGGAGCTTCGTTGACCGTCGGATCGGGAGCAAGCGTCTCAGATCAAGCCACATCGCCATCAATAGTGAAGCTCATCCGTAAGCGCGTACCGTTGGATCTAATCGCACGGTCAGGTTTTCGCCACGTCGCAGTCAACCGCTGTCGTTCGATCTGATCAGACCCGTGGATGTGCGCCGCGTGTCGAGCATCAGCACGGGTGACAGCGCAGCCAATCTAGTGGCGCCGCATGTCGGGCACAGGGGCCGAAGCGCCGTGCACTAGGTGCACGGTGGACCGGCTAGCGTTGTGAGCCAAGTCTATAGACCATGACGCGTGTCGGCCTCTGATTGGTCCGAAGACTCGCTGACGTCATAATTGTTTTTTCCATTGGAAAATAATTCGATTGGAAATTCTGCGATGCTGACGTCATCATGATGTCATGATGACATCATAAATGCGGTTTTTCAGAATAAAAATAATTCGGGAAAATTGGATTTTCTATTTTCTATATTTTCAGAATTAGGTCAATCTTTGAAAGGCTATATCTTTTGCATTTTAACTCGGATTGGAGTGATTCAAATTTCTAAAAATTTGTAAAATTGAGATCTATTTAATAGTGAATTTTATTTTATTTTTGAGTTCATTTTATCTCTGTTTTGGTATTTATTTTCTTTTCTCCTTCGGTACGCGTAGACGTTGAATTGTGTGACACTTCGGAGGAAGATCCTTCAACTCAAGATCAAGTTCTAGAGCAAGACCAGAATCTATTCCAAGGCAAGTTGTGCTTTCATCATGTTGAACCTATGTTTATAAAATTGCTATATTGTTTACTCTATTGCATAGTATTTCAAGTATATAACTATTTCAAATTAAATTAGGATCTAGTTAATCTACCAATTTGATCTATATAAACTACCTTGTCAATTGTATCCCATGATCTATTGTCACCTTAGATTGGTTCATTATAGTTAGTTAATACTAAAATCAACAGGGAATATTAGATCGTATTACTTGCTTAGCCATGCCACGTCATCATATGTACATGAATCATCAAAGATTAATCTTTACTAATGGAATATGGAACAATGATGTGAACTTGTGTGTCATGTGAGATCACACAATGAGATTGAGTTGTAGTGGCGAGGGATGTCATGCAACGATGTTGAATTGTTGATGGCACGTGGTGCTTGGTAATCAACGTGGGTGGTAATCACTTAGATTGGGGCAAGTGACAAGGAGCGAGTATGCTAGGGTGGGCCCGATGGGCAGAGGGTATATGGAAGTCTTGCTTCGATCATCCTAAGGACTTAACCTTGCAAGTCTTTGACCTGAGTTAATCATGAAACCACATGTCTGGTATGGGACAGCCTAGCTGACTAATTTGTAATGTCTTAGTTTGGTACTATCATTGGCAGTGTGAGTTTCTGAGTTATGGAGTAATTCACAAGGCACAAGAGGGGGGCCCTGGTCTTGGTTTTCAGACCCACCAGTGTTGAAACCTTAGCGGGTAGTATCAGGTTAAGGTAGTGCATTGTAAAGGCTTTGTTATAATCACTCGCCTTTGAGGTGTATGGTTGTATAGTGTGGGTAAAGTGCATAACCTCTGCGGAGTGTAAATCTATTCGGATAGCCGTGCTCGCGGTATTGAGCAATGCTTAGGAATTACAGTTAAGGGTTAGATTAATTAAATGGAAAACTGGTTGGGATGGCAGGATTGCCATGTGGAAGGTCGAACTTGACTTAGGAATGGAAACTTGGTTTACTTGAGAAATGTTGAATCTATCTATTACTGTTATTTGTTTTATAGTCTTTATAATCTATTTATTTTTGTTCATAAACGCTGCTTATTGCAAAATAACCATAATAGCCTTTTCCTTTGGAATAAGCCTTGTATATAGATACATAGAATTGCATTCTGTGCACAACTTGTTGAGTGCTTTAAGTACTCACCCTTGCCAAACAACAATAATCAACAGTTGAAGAGTCTACACTTTTGTTGGAGGAGGAGTTCCAGGAGGACACGAGTCGTTAGGATCCGAGTCTTGTCAGTTGCCTGTGGTGAACTGATGAGTCATCTACGTCTTCTACTTTCCGCTGCATATTTCTTAGTTTATATTTCCAGTTTAGCCCTGCGTGGCTTAATAATGTAAGTTGGTCATAAGATCATACACTTAGCTACTATATCAATAAATGGACTATTACTATTATCATCGTTGAGTATGATGTGATATGTACTAATGTTAAGCTGTGTGCACTAGCGTTGATCCTGGGACTAGTGCGGTAAACACAGTGGGTTCAAATCAGTGAATTCGGGTCCTTATACCTAAACCTCTTAAACCAACGCCACAGTTTTCCAATTCACTCCGCGAGCCCGAATGCAAGTAGGATCCTAATGGCCTCTAGTCTAGCTACAGGAGCAAAGGTGTATGATCTCAATTTTTGTATTTTATAGAATTAATATGAATTTTACCTTTTTTATGATTTTTTGGAATTTATTTGATTTAAATTGCATTTATTGAATTATGGCCTTTTTCTAAATTTATTGAAAAAGTGTGAAAAGTTTAAACAAACTTTTGCTGGAAATATTTTATTTGAGTCCCAAATGCCCAAAAATATTTTCTAGAATTTTTTTGGTATTTTTGCTAATTATTTTGGCTTTGTTTATTTTTCTGATTTATTTTTATTCGAAAATGTTTTTAAATGAGTATAAATAGTGTTGGGCCAAAACCCTTTGCGGTCTAGCCTAATTCCTCGTGCCACTAACCCTAGCCGCAGCTCATCCACTCCATTGGATGGAAATCCAATGCACTCATGTTTGCCTCGTCGCCCGCGCCTCGCGAGACGTTGGTCCATGCCACGTGTGCGGTCTGGATCTGTCGTGTCTCAGCCACCATAACCGATCGGGATTCCGCGTATTTTTGCTAATTATTTTGGCTTTGTTTATTTTTGATTTATTTCTATTCGAAAATGTTTTTAAATGAGTATAAAAAGTGTTGGGCCAAAACCCTGTGCGGTCTAGCCCAATTCCTCATGCCACTAACCCTAGCCGCCGCTCATCCACTCCATTGGATGGAAATCCAACGCACTCATGTTTGCCTCGTCGCCCGCGCCTCGCGAGACGTTGGTCCATGCCACGTGTGCGGTCTGGATCTGTCCGCGTCTCAGCCACCATAACCGATCGGGATTCCGCTGCCGCTGTGTATCCGCCTCGTTTTTTGCAACTAACCCGGACACCGAGGTCCTATTAAAGCCGCCGCACCCCATACGAGGTTCCTCTTTCTTTTGCACGTGTTTTGCCCCAAACGCCGCCATCCGAGGTGCTACCGTGTTGAAGTCTGAGCTCACCGAAGTTGCACAGTGCGCCACCATGTTTCCTCGCCGTTCTGCCGCCAGTGAGGTCACCGTCGAGACCCCGTGGCATGCCGCGTCGCTTTCGCCTGCTAATGTCACCGAAGATCCTCTGGAACGCCGTTGCGCACGTCGTCTTCCTCGTCTCTGGTGAAGATCTCCTGTCGAGCGCCACCGTCTCCCACAAGCCTCCACAGCCCTCGGATCTAAGGTAAGGTGTGGATGATCGCCACGTGTTGAACACTGGGCCAGTCGCGTCATCTGATGCTTCGTTACCTACGTGTTGCCGCCACCGTCTGATTGCACGTGAATGGCTAGATGTGCGCCAGATGTCACATCCGCAGTGGATCGAAGTCATTTTTCTTTGGTGTATCTCAGCCGTTTGATTTAAATTGAATAGGTGGGATCTATCGTGAACCAAACTAATCGCGTCATGCCAAGTGTCGCAGCCGAATCAAGCCACGTGTGCACTGACGCCAACTTTGCGTAAGTCGACTTACGGACACAGTACTGTCGGGTATACCGTGAGCCAACACAAGCCATGGACCGGGTCCATACGCCAGTGACACACATCATGCTGTGGTTGTGATACGTGTCAAGCCATGGTGATGCCACATGGCTGTGACGTCATAAATCGGTTTTTCCTTTAAAAATATTCCACCAAAATCTAATTTGGTGCTGACATCAGCATGACGTCATAAATGCAATTTTTCTGTAGAAAAATAATTCTGATAATTCGGGTTTTTCTATTTTGCTGAATTTTCTTTTATTTCAAACTTTGTTTAGCTCGTTCTCCCTCATATGAACTCCCGTTTGAGGTAATTCCAGTTTCTAAAAAAGTGTAAAATTGAGCTCTATTTAATGTTGAATTTTATTTAATTTTTGGAGTTGATTTTGTTCTCTATTTTTGGTATTTATTGTTCTCTACTTTAAAAAAGTGCCCGAGGTATTCGTAAGCGAGGAGCCAACCCAAGACCAAGGTCCAGAGTAGGATCCACATCTTTTTGAAGGCAAGTTGAGCTTTGATCATGTTGAACCCATGTTTCTAAAGTTATATTATTTTAAACTATTGCATGGTAATTCAACATATACTTGTTTCAATTAATCAGGGATTAGCTATTCATCCAATTTGAGTTATATCAACCTTGTCATTTGTACGCCATGATTCATTTGTCACCCTATTATGGTTCTTTATTAATTGGTAGCTATTAATTGCCAATGTGGGTTAGTTAGAACACGAATAGTTTGCTTAGCCATGCAACGAGTTATTGATATCATTTTATGTGAGCAAATTTAATCTTGCTTAATGGAATGTGGAACATAGTTATAAAAATGTGTGTTAGGTGTTGTCACACAATGTTGTTGATGGCACGTAGTGCATGGTAATCATCTGGGTGGTAAAATGATTTAGACTGAGGCAAATGGTAAGAGTTGTGATTTTATGGTGGGCCAATGTGGCATTTGGGCAGTCGAATTATTTTTGATAATGGTAATTGATAGTAATGGTAATGGTGAATTTTTGGTTGGTCTTGTCTTGGTCAATTAAGGACTTAACCTTGCAAGCATTTGAACTGAGTCATTCATACAACCACATGTTCGATATGGGACGGACCTAGCTGATTAATTTGTGATGTCTTAGCTTTGGTACTACTAGTGGTGGTGTGAGTCCCGACTATATGGGTAAACTCACATGGTGCAAGAGGGGGTCCCTGAGTGTGGTAACTAGTCCCATCAGTATTGAAACCTTAGCGGGTACTACTGGATTAAGACAAAGCTCTTTAAAGGCTTTGTCATGATCTCTCTGCCGATACACCAAAGGAAGTGTGTTAATTGCATGGCAACAGGAGACGATCATGTCGTGTGGGTAAAGTGTATAACCTCTGTAGAGTGTCAAACCTATTCGAATAGTCGTGCTCGTGATATTGAGCATTGCTTGATGATTACAGTCAAGGGTTAGTTTTATGGAAAATGATTTAAGGTTGTGAGTTAGTTTATTTGGGAAATAATTGAGAAATTTATTATTCTTATTATTTGTTTTACTGTCTTTACAATCTATCTATGCTATTCCTTTATAAATGCTGCTTTATTACAAATTAACCATGTTGGATGTTCCTTTAGAATAAGCCATGCATATAGTATGATAGACTTGCATTCTGTGCACAACTTGTTTAGTGCTTTAAGTACTCACCCTTGCCAACAACTAAATCACCAGCTAAGGAGAAGTATACACCTTTGAAATATATGGAGTTCCACAATAAGGCAGTTATCTATGAGTTGAACCTTGTCAGATGCCTATGGCATGTTGATGGGATTCACCAATGTTCTTCGTTCCGCTGCTGTTTATTTACTTTGATTCAGAGTCAACGAGGGCTAACAAGTGTAAGATTGACCCTAAGGTCGTTCAACTATGTGTTATTTAATAAATGAGGTCTTTTGTTATGTTTCCGTTGTGTATGATTGTGATATTCATCTATATTGAGCCTGTGTGCACTAGCGTGATTCTGTACTAGTGCGATATACATAGAGGGTCCGAATTTGCATATTCGGGTCCCGACAAAAGGTCTCTTCAAAGTCAAGGCCCTCAACTTGAGTGAATCCCTGAGCAACAAGCCTAGCCTTGTTCCTGATGATTACCCCATCATTACTTTGCTTATTTTTGAATACTCACTTTGTCCGAATGATATTATGACTAGAAGAGGGTTCAACAAGCTGCTAGACCTTGTTTCTCTCAAAACTCTCAAGTTCCTCATGCATAGCATTGATCCAAAACTCATATGACAATACATGAGAAACGCCATTTGGCTCAAAAGTGGCAACAAAGGCAGAGTGACAACAGAAGAGAGATAAGCCTGACTTTGAGCGAGTGACATGCTCAAACAATTCGTCAATCATATGATCGGGTGGATGACGTCATTGAATGTGGCGAGGAGATTCATAGATAGAAGTGGCCCCTACCTCATTAACAAAAGAGGCAGGTGCAGAGCCACTAGCTGTAGAAGAGTCTGAAAGTAAGGGTTGGTCTCCCTGAGGTGCAGAGCTAGAAACATGAGTCACCTTAGGTGTAGAGGGGACCGGATCAGGTGAAACACCATCATCTCTATCATCCTCATGCTCTATAAAGATGGTCTCGGAGAGGGAAGAAGAACCTGTTATATCTAGTCTAGTTCCTGGACTAGCCTCATCAAAGGTCACCTCAAAGGTCTCTATGATCCTATTCGCCTCACAACTCCAGACCCTATAGTTACGAGAAGAAGTCGAGTAACCTGGAAAGATACCATCAAGAGAACGTGACTCAAACTTATCTAGATTTCTAGACTTCAAAATAAAACACTTGCAACCAAACACACAGAAATAAGAAACATTGGCCTTTCGCCCATATCTCAACTCATAAGAAGTGCGGCGCAAATGTGCTTTCAAGAATACTCGATTAGATAAATGACAAGCAGTAGCTATAGCCCCAGCCCAAAACTTCTTAGGAGTACTGTACTCATCTAGCATCGTCGTAGCCATCTCGACCAAGATCTTGTTCTTCCTTTCTACTACGCCATTTTGTTGAGGGAAGTATGGAGAGGAGAACTGATAAGCCTGATTCCTCACAGAAGCTCTCAAAGTAGGAGTTCTTGAACTCTGTACTATTGTCACTTCATATAGCTCGTAAGGCACCTGGGAGTTTAATAGGCATTCTACAGATCAAATCCCTAAAATGGGTAAAAGACTCATCCTTTGATGACATAAAAAATACCCAAGAATATCTCAAAAAGTCATCGACAATGACAAGAACATACCATTTCCCACCCATAGACTGCACTCTAGATGGACATATGTAAAAGCTATCCTAGTGCATTAGCCATCACAACAATGACTGGGGGATGAGAAGTAGTAACCATCTTGCCATATTGGTAAGGAGAGCAAACCAAGTCTTTGACCATCTTGAGTTTGAGCAAACCACGAATGAGATCATGGCTGCTAACTCGAGTCAAATGATCAAAACCAATGTGACTAATTCTACTATACCAGAAGGAGAGATCACAGGACTTTGAGGCAATTAAGCAATGGAGAGAATCACCAGAAGAATCAGCAAAAATAGCACGAAAGACTCTCCTGAACCTAGAAATCCAATAAATCAACCCACCAGAAGAATTGAGAATTCTACAGGCATTACGCTTGAAACTTACCTCGAAATCGTCATCGATAAGCTGAGAAACAAAAAGTAAATTATACTGCAGCTTACTAACCAAGTCAACATCCTTAAGAAAGAATTTTTCATTAATACGCACAGAACATTTGGCGATGATGCGACCAGAAGAAGCATCCTTAAAAGTGATTAGCTCATCACTTAGGGCCCGGGCTAGGGAAGAGAACCAACGGGAAACTCCAGTCATGTGGCGAGAACATCCGGAGTCTACGAGCCAAACATCTCCCTTCCCTGCCCTACGCACCTGAATCAGTGAAAGTGACAGGTCGATGACTCAATACTAGGGCATATAAGTGCAGATCTAGGAACCCAATACTGAGCCACACGACGAGCAGAAGTACTAGTCAAAGAAGCAAAAGACTGAACTCTAACGTCTCTCCGAAGCTCAACTCTCACAAAATCTGGAACAACACCTGCAGAAGATCTAGGAGCTGAAGCTGGGTTGGCCCACCAATGTGCAAAAGCCGAACTATCCCAATAACGCTGCCTAAACCTCCTACTGGTGAGAGTAAACTCTTGCCGCTAATATCCACCTCGATGGTAAAAAATGAGAAAATCAAGAGGACGGCAGAAAGACTAACCACGAATAGCTCTAGGACAAAAATTAGTAGGAACAGCTTAAAAACCAAGTCTTGGATGCTGCCCAAAAATAGGAGACACACTAGCCTATCTAGAAGCCATGGGTACCTTAGGAGCACTTCGAGTCTGAGATGACCCTGAATACCCCTAAGAGCACGACCACGCTCACGCCATACAACCTTGGCATGCCTAAAGTAGAACTCAATCAAATGTCCATTCTTCTGATAGAAGGTGCAAGTATACTTAGCCTTACTAGAGGTTGAAGCTACAGGAGGGGCTACCTTCACATTAGAAATCCCTTGGACAACACCTACTATGCGAAACACTGTAGTACTAGATCTAGGTGCAACCACAATCTCACTACTCTTGGAGCCACACACAATGGTGAGAGAATGTACCCGAGCGTGCTCTAAGTAGTCAAATCCTAGACCCTGATTGAATCTATTAATCTTGGACTGGTCTAGGATGAGAATGATCTTCTTCTTGCCTCCAACAAACTTCTCAAGAGTGCTCATGACGTACTCACAATCCTGGAAGAGAGATGCACAAAAAGAACATGGAGAAGATGAAGATGAAGAATCAGAACAAGAAGAGCGAACAACACGTGCATATCTCCTATGCACAACCGCCTCAATCTTGAGGGCCTCACATGATACGCACTTGAAAGTAAAACACGGTATGAACAGTAAAATCAACACAAATACAAATATAAAAAAATTGGTGTATCTTTTGATTGACTGATCCAAACCTTGTGAAACTTTGTAGGCACCTTCCTATTGATGTCATGAACCTATTCTAACTTTCAATCACAAGGATTTATGTTAAAGTTCCAACCTTTTTTCCATTTGAAGGAAGAGTGCACAAAAATGAGTTCAATAACATGAAGTTAGCCCTAAGCTTGCTCGTGGGGTTTTGATGATCAAGATGATCTTAGAGAGCCTCCCACATGTCATAGAAAGCAAAAAGAAAGATCCCTCAAACAAACAAGCAGGATCAAGATCTACCTCAAGAACTTCCTTCTCAACTCAAAAACCGGTTTCTAAGAGAAATTTGGATGATCAAGAATAAGCTTTCCTAGATGATTGAGAAGATGATCTATAGAGGATACGTTTATCAATCATACATCCTTGGCAGCACGAGATCAAGTAAGAATGAAACCACAAGAAAAAAATCAAGAGCCAAGCAAGAAGATCAAAACTTGAGGCAAAAACTTGAGTAAAGAGATGATTTGCATTAAGATCATGAGGAGGGTTTACAAAGCCTCTCACCTAAGGGCAAATCTCCCAAGAAGCACTTACACACACACACAAGAATACGAAAATATTGTGAAAATCCTAATCCTTCTGACCTAGGCTTAGTGGCTTAGAGCCTCACCTTCCACTGCATCTCCTTATTTAGTGGAGGCAATCCTAAACCTAAAACCTAGACACACATGAGGATACCAGCCACAATTACATAGGCTAACCTGATAACCCAACACACATAATGGGTTTTACACTCACACATGCACGCTTCTCAACGTGGCTTTCACAATATACTCCAATTCGCTCCACGAGCTCGAATTCATGTCCAACTCCACTCTGGTTTGACCTAAACCACTTAGGCTAGCGATGTGGTTTTCCAAACTACCTCGACCGCCGGTATTGGACAAATTACCAATTTGCCCCAATGACCGGTCTTCCTTCTCCTCGAATCATTGCCCATGCTTTGTCGCTTTCCACGTGGCCCCAATGACTTGCTCTCAAGCCTCTCACGCATCCAGACCCCTCGAGCCATCCTCGCTCGCAAACGGGCCCAAGTCACTTGGCACTCTATGTGTCCTTGATCGCTTCACCATGGCTACATCGGCTTTCTTGACCGTTCTGGACCTCAAATCCTCCCTGAGCCTTGCCCCGGTCTATGCCGTTGCCCGCCATGTCCATCACCAGTGCTTCACCGTTCTGGACCTCATCTCTTCTAGCCTAGTTCCAGTCCCCTCCCCCGTACCATGACCTAACTTCAAAGTCCTGCAACCACACAGACAACTAAACCGTCACGTAGCACTGTTAACAACATATGTAATAATCATCACAAGAACTCAACAAGAATTCTCAAATTGCTGGTAAGTCCGCACTATCGCCAACCATGGCCGGTAGTACCGCAAGTCCGGTACTACCGCTCTTGGTTGGACAGTAGCACCGCTCCCGTTGAACAAACCCGAGAGATACCTCTCTGAAAAATAACTACCGCCATCTACAGTCCAGTAGTACCGCTCTTGCCCAAACCTAGATAATCACCTCTCTGTGAAACAACTACCGCCTTCACGGCCGGTAGTACCGCTGGGCCGGCACTACCACCAACCTAGGTCGGTATTGCCGCCTGGCCGGCACTGTAGCCACTACAAGGCCGGTAGTGCCGCCCAACACAAGCAACACCTCAAATTACTTCAAATTCAAAATAGAATTCAAAACAAACTCAAACTTGAGCATCACATGCTCAAACACTGTAAATAACTCATCACAAACATAGATAGAACTCCACATGCTCTTTCAATTTATCCTTATCGCAGACGGTTTCAATTACCATATGTTATTTATCATTATCATATATGAGTTTTTACGTACTAACCTTTGGTGATGTGTGACTATCATAGTCAATTTTTTGTGGATAACCATTCATAATGAGTATCTATCGCAGACGGTTCATGACATCATCATTGACTCATTTTGCGTAGACGGTTCCAATAACCATGTGTTATTTGTTATTATCGCATACGGTTTCTTATGTATTGACCGTCCGTGATGTGTAACTATCACATATATTTTTTGATGGATAACCGTTTGTGGTGTGTATCTATCAAAGATGATTCTTAAACCGTCTATGATGACCACTGATCATCATTGACTATTTTTTATTGATAGTTCTAAACCAGCTATATATGATGACTGTTTTTAATCGTATGTAATTTTCTTCTATTTTGTAGTGTGGCTTTGATATTATATCGAGCTCCATCTTCCATGCACCAACCAGCATATTACACTAGAAAAAGGAGATACCTAAGTTGGCAGTATCAAAAACAGAAAATCAAACTTGGAAGTAGATGTAGAATTTAGGTATGTGCACACCTACGTAGGCACAATAGGGCCTATGCCTAGGCTTGGAGATATCGATCACATGCCTCCCCGAGGGAACGTATTGTATGTATAGGTATGTGCACATGTACATTTATCACTAGGCAGCTCTCGCGCGCTACGCCGCGCACGGACAGAAATATAAGGCAGCGATGTTTGCGTGTACGTAGGACGTCTGTGAGCGAAGGAGTCGTCATCTATCAGAGATGGATGATTATATATAGGGAAACGCATGGAAGACTGCATAGAGAGATTAAGTTTGGTTTGTGTAATCCGCGTCTCAGGGGAGTACAAATACGAAATACCGAAATTAACATAGTCTTGACCATACAATTGCATAGAACATGTATTCCAGGATGCAGGCGAAATCTAATAGCTGAGCTAGCAGTTACGGCCTCGTATCGTTCCGTTAAATCATTCAACTTGTTGAAAGCATCTAGGCCCCTAATTCAATTTGATTTTGGTAATCAATGAAAATTACGGTTAAAGGACTAACATTTTCAATTTGAGCATTTTGAGAATAGGTTGGCCCTAAATTCGGCGAACATGGAAGCATGGAAATGGTGAAAAAGAAAAACGAGCGTCGAAGACAAAATGGCTAAGGTATAAAATGTAAGCTAATGAACCTTGTTACTGTCTTTTGGATGTGGTTGAACTATTGTTTTATGTTTGGTCATGGATATTTAATCATGGTATTTCACTTTTTATGCTTATGGATTTAAATGCTTATCTATGCTTGTGATTGTTTATTGTCTCATATTCATGCTTGATGTATTCATTGCATATATTGCTATTCTCGGTCTCAACATTTAAAGGGAAACTCCGCCAAAAAAATTCTCAAAAATCTCAAATGTGCAAATGACAACTCTTCATTCTTATGCACATCTTTAGAGTGAGTTTTCAATTAAATATTACTGTTTTAATGATATTTTGTGCTAAATCCACTCTTCATCCAAAGAGGCAAAATACTGTTAAAATAAAGTTTTGAGTATAAAACTTGATTCCCTAGTTGCATGCTCAAAATTTCAAACTCAATTCAATTCATATATGTGGATTGTCATCAATTACCAAAAAGAGGGAGGTTGAAAGCATCTAGGCCCTTAATTCGATTTGATTTTGGTAATCAATGACAATTGCGGTTAAAGGACTAACATTTTCAATTTGAGCATTTTGAGAATAGGTTGGTCCTAAATTCGACAAACATGGAAGTATGAAAATGGTGAAAAAGAAAAGCGAGCGTCGAAGACAAAATGGCTAAGGTATAAAATTTAAGTATTAAGTATTTTTCATAGTTTTTGCCGATCTCAGAGTTTGGAGAAAAAGGTCGAATTGCTAGAATAGGTGCTGTACTATTAAGAGGGGTCTTGACAAATTGCTCGATGTCGATAAAAGTGTTGAGGCCCAATTCATATGCAACTAGATACTTTCATGGTAGTAGATTCAAAAGAGAAATTAAAAACCAGCAAAATGCACTTTTAGATTATGTGGGGAGATATGACCGGGCCTCCTCCGGTCATACCAACCGTCGGTATGACCAGGCCCGAGGGTGGTCTGTTTTTTACAGAACATATGTATTTGGCGTTGAAGTGGGCGGTATGACTGGCCCCCCTTTGGTCATACCGGCCATGTGACCAACAGTCACTGACAGTGCATTAAATGCACTGTAGTGACCGTTGGCTACCGAGGGGTGATCATACCGGCCCTAGGGCGGTATGATCGGCCTATCCGGACGATTTTGGCCAACGGCTATATTTGGTTAGTGGGGGTTGTAAATAGGGGTGAAAACTGGTCAGATACGGGCGGATATTACTCTTCCCATATCCTAACCCCTATTTTTTTCCCGGATTCGGAACCGGATACGGATACAGATTCGGGTTATTCAGGATACGAATACGGGACGGATATGTGACAGATTCGAGTTGAAAACAGATAAAGCTATACGAATAATGCACGTATATATAGAGTAACATATATTGAATTAAAACCATGTGAGTAAATGACTATAGTAACAAGTTATATGTCAATCAAACTCAATAGACGTTGTAGAAAGAATATGCTACTTGAGGATCAATAGAACCAACTAATTGTTAATATAAATAGGCTGATATGGAAAAAATATGATGAAAATGGGCTGGGCCTTGCTGATATCAAAATAGGAAAATTTCGAATATCCGATCAGATATTCGAATAGGAAAAATCTGAATATCTGGATCCCGTCCCATATTTACCGGATATTGGATACTCCGGATCTGATTCCGAATCCGGATTCAAGTATCCTGTCCCGA